>LGRX02014423.1:0-28760 GCA_001247695.2 Cymbomonas tetramitiformis | reverse complement strand
CTCCACATGGTTCGTAGCACACCACGCCTTCCTGCCGAGCTTGCGAGAAGAATCGGCTGCTCAGCACCCTGGTGTCGACCTTCTCGGGCTTCAGGATGCGCTCACCTTCAAAGTACTCATCGCTGTACACAGCAGGGCTTCCCTCGCCGTGCGTGCCTCGCGTCGGCCTAACCAGGCTCAGAGCCTTCCAAGCTGTTCTGGCTATCCTCCCAGAGTCGGTCACCAGCTCGGGCGAGTCAGTGTCGAACATGTCCCCATGATTGCATTCTAATTCCTCGTGGTAGTACAAATCGAACAGACGATGCACTGGTCCTGTGCCCAGCTGCTCCATGGCAGCCATCCTGCAGTAGTTGGCAACCTGCACCTCTGGCGTGGCCTCTTCCCCTGGGAAGGTATCCCCAGCCAACATAAAGCACAAGTGGTCACCGAAGTCCTTCGCATGGACTTCCCCCACCCCTGCGTGTAACGCAGTCACCTTCTCCCTTTCATGCCTCGCTCCAGTCTCATCCGTGGTGGATGGCAGTGGGTAGCGAGATGGCACGTCAGCGTTGCTGTTCTTGGCGCCTGGCCGATACTTCACGGTGAAGTCGAACTCCTGCAAACTGATTGCCCAGCGTAGGTGTTGCCCTTGGAGATCAGCCTTCTCCATCAGGGTGGTAAGCGGTGAGTGGTCGGTCACCAAGGTGAAGTGGACTCCATGCAAGTACTGCCTCAACGTGCGCACTGCCCATACCACTGCGAGCATCTCACCTTTGAAGCTGGCGTACCGTCTCTCCGTTTTACTCAGAGATCGGCTGATTGCCATACAAATGTATTCCTTCCCGTCATCGTCCTTCTGGCCCAGCACTGCGCCAATGCCATAGGTGCTCCAATCAGTGTACAATATGAGAGGTCTGTCGTAGTCGATGGGCCTCAGGCACCTCCCAGAACAGAGAGCATCCTTAAGTTCTTGGAGTGCTTGATCTTGCTCCTTCCCCCAGGCTGCCTTGATGTCAGTGACCTCCTTCTTGAGCAAGTCGTTGAGAGGGCGGGCCATCTCAGAGTAGTTTGCCCCCCCTGGCTCACCCACCAGGCCCTTATAGTAGTTCATCATGCCCAAGATCGAGCGGAGCCCAGTCTTGTCCTGAGGGCTTGGAAGCTCTTGTATGGCCTTGCATTTGGCTTCTTGCGCGCCAATGGAGTTGTGACCAATGCGATAGCCCAGAAAGTCCACCGTGGCTGCACCAAAGGTGCTCTTGCCTGCATGCAAACGGATGCCAGCATCCCCCAAGGTGCGAAGTACGTCCTCAACGTCCTTCAAATGCTGCTCAGGCGTGGAATCCGTGTAGACCACTACGTCATCGACGTACGCCACCGTGCAATGCTGCAAGTGCCGTAACTCGTAGTCCATGATTCTTAGGAACGCAGAAGTAGCTCCAGCTGCGCCAAAAGGCATCGAGGTGTACTGGTACAACTGATTCTTCCACCAGAACGCCGTCTTGCTCCTGTCCTCTTCCGTAGCCATGGGAATCTGGTGGAAAGCTTTGGTGGCATCCAGAGTGGTCTTGAACTTGGCCTTGGCCACCTTCTGGTAGAGCTCCTCTGGTCGGTGCGGCAGCGTGTTATCTTTGAGGGAGTGTCGATTGACACCCCT
The DNA here is from genome assembly GCA_001247695.2 of Cymbomonas tetramitiformis. NCBI lineage: Eukaryota > Viridiplantae > Chlorophyta > Pyramimonadophyceae > Pyramimonadales > Pyramimonadaceae > Cymbomonas > Cymbomonas tetramitiformis. The sequence goes on along the minus strand of LGRX02014423.1, from coordinate 27,127 downwards.
GAGGTCCACGCAGAACCTCGTCTGAGTCCACAGGCCAGTCTCGTGATCCTTCTTGCCAGCTACGACCACGTTGCTCGCATGCCTGCAATGCTTGGCTGCTGGCTCTATGAAGCCATACTCCAAAAGTTCCTTGCAATGAATATCGATGATTTCCTGCTCGCCCGGACTGTACTTCCTAGGTCTCTGATAGGCGGCCTTGGATTCGTCTACGAAAGGGATGGAGAACGTGTTGTGCTCCGCTTTACCCTTGTAGCCTTTCAGATCGTGAGGACTGTTGGCAAAGGTGGTCTTGCACCTGCGAAGAACATTCCGCATTTCCTCCCAGTGTTCCTCCTTGAAGTCAGGATGTCCTCCAAACGTGGCATTGAGCTCAGTGTCGAGCCACGCTGCCTCGTCCTTGGTCACTGTCGTGTCGCCCAAAGGTTGAAGCTCGTCCAGCACGGTGTACGGCAAGACCTCATCCTGCTCCGCGACATTAGCCACCCAGCCAGGCTCCCATTGCCTTGAGGATTGCTGAGCCTCCCAGGAAGTGCAGGGGGACGAACCCCAGGCGCTGCGTGTGGGTGATGTGACACCATAAGTAGGCGCACCCTCGGTCATCTTGCCAGCGACCCACAAGATTCCGCACAAAAGCAGAAAAAATCGCAAAATTCGGTTGAAATGCGCTGCGGCTGCCGGCGAGTGCGAAGCGAAGAAGCACGCCACGACTCTCCACCCCCCGTGCGCCAAGCGAGTGCTCCCACCAGCAGCAGTGAAGCTTACGACTGCAAGGACAAGCGCCACGTAGGCGGCTTGCGCGACGCGATGAAGGCGGAGATTGCGTCGTAGCTGCGCCCAGCGCGCCGCGAAGCGAGGCTTGTCCAACCTGGCGGGCAAAGCGGGCAAGTGCACGCGGCCCAACAAGAAGACTTGGGACCAGCGCAGGGCCGGAACGGTCCATCCGCGGCCATGTTGAATGTGACCGGCGTCAAGCGGGCAACGCAAGGGACCGGAGCCGTGACATGCCACGTCTCCAGCGTAGACGTCGGCACAAACCCAAAGCCAGGCGAAGACCATGAAGAGGAGGATGATCACACACTGTGACCAGCACGCCAAGGAAACGACCACCATCCGAAGGGGCATCACCACCCAATCCCCTGCACGCACGCGGCGGATGCCAGCATAGACGCTTGTGGCGCGCAAGATGAGGAGCCCAAGGTACCAAACGCAGGCTAGAGCCCATAAGACCCAGATGTCATAAGATGTACGAAGGGGGCAACGTCGAGCAGTCGACCACCACACGGGCAGCTGGTGCAAAAGCGAGCGTACGAAACGCCTCCACCAAACTTGAAAGGGGCACCACGACAGGTGCCAGGCTACTGCCTCCCACATCGCCCATATGGCGACCACGGGAACGGGACCGTGTCCCAACCACCACCAAACCACTGCACTGCCTGCAAACGTGATACACGCTCGCAGGACACCTGGCCGTAAGTGGACCGCCCGTGCAGGCGGCCCACGGCCACAGCGTTGGTCGTTCACCAGGGCCACCCGCCCGCTGCGCCCGGGGAGCCCTGCTGAAAATGCGCCTGCCTCTGCGCCTCACGCTGTTCGCCCGTGTAGCGTTGAAACGCCTGCGTCTCCGCGCTGCATATCGAAGCTGGAGAAAGAGGACACCGCGACGTGAGACCGGCTGGTATCCTGGAATCCCTTGGTGCATGAACGACGTGGGTAGCGGCCCCATGGCGATCGACAGAAGGGGCAGATGCTCGTGCAGCGCTGCCTGCGCCTGACTGTCTACGAGCAGGGGGGTCTCGAACCTCGAACACATTCCTCCGTGAAGCCGCATCCATGTGCTCGGGCCGCTCGGCCACGTGAGCCTGATGGACGGGCGGTGGCGGCGGCGGCGGCGGAAGACGCAGCGCCTCCAAGGCCCCTAGGGCTGGCATTAACCATGGCGCGGCCGAATGCCTGGTCCCCCATTGCAAGGAAGTGAACTTCCGGTCGTCTCGCTCGAAGTACTCATTCGTGAACTCAGCTTGCCAAGAAAGACACCGCTCGTCTTCCAAGAAGATGTAGTACACGGGCGTGGCACCCGGATGCGCCACGCAGCGCAGCACATGCGCCGCTCCAAACTCCACGTACTTGCACAGCGCGAACGCGACGTTCCGCGCATGGCCCCCCGGCAACCTGTGCCCTGAGTCACGGTGCGACAAATCAGCCCAGGCTGAAGTCATGGCCTCCAGGAGGCCGGAAGACGTAGTTTGTCCCTCAAGAGGGAGACGCCAGCCCTTTTCCCCACACGCGATGGTCTTGTTGTGCTTCCTTTCGACTTGGCTGGTGATGCCTGGACGCTTCCGCATCCTGAGACCCCGCTCCTGGTTGCAGACGCCGAGCTGGTACATGATGCGCCGTTGCCTGCACTGATCATAGTCCGTTACGCGAAACCGTATTATGAAGACAGTGAGGTTGCGACGATCCTTCAAGGCTTCCACCCCCTCCGCGGACAGGAATTGGCGCAACGAGTGACCAGATGCTGTGGCCATTTGTGTAGCGTCGTAATCTGACTCCGTTGGGGATGGAGGCACCCACCCAGGAGCCCGAGGCAGAGGGCCCGCCCTCGGCGGACTCGGAGGCGTAGGAGGTGGGCCTCCCGAAGAAATTGACGGGGAGCGACGCGGAACACGGAAAGAGTTCGCCCACGAGCCAGCGTTGGTCATGGCAGACGATGCGGAGGGCGACCTCCTATGAGGAGGGCTGCTGTCAAGATCTGACGACACCAAATCCTCGGCCTCATGGTCGCTGGATGAAGGCGATGGAGTGCGAGCGTACGCCATGCGCGCGAAGCGAGTTGGCGAATGGCCACTGGGCCTGGCCCGAGACGGCCCCGCGACAGCTTGAGATGGTCGTGCACTCTGCGCCGAACGAGGTGGCGAGTGGCTGCTCGACCTGGCGCGAGATGGCCCCGCGACAGCCCGGGATGGTCCTGCTCCCGCGGCAGGAGCAGGTGGCTGCGTGGGGGCTCGCTTGGTGAGCCTGAAGTTGGTCAAGTTGTTGGGCGGTGGTGGCCTCCGCTGCGCATCTGCATTGAGCGCCTCTTGGCCCTGCCGCCTGGTGTTGGATGCCTTGAGCATCTTCCTCATCTCCCCCAAGCGCACGTACTCTTGAGCAGCGGCATTCTGGGAGAACACCCTACCAGTTCCCCCAAGACCATCTCCCACCGGGTAGTACTTGGTGCTCGAACCCAGAACGATTAGCTCCAGAGGTGGCGCTAAGCTGCCATATAGATCGTACTGTTGGAGGACGCCAGTCGAGAGGGACTCTATGTCCACCGGGCGGAGGTACCTGAGCAGCTGGTACGTCCAGACACCAGCGCTCTCGTACCAATGAGGGAGCTGAAGCTCACCCAGCAACTCCTCACTGTTGTACACTCGCGCATGGTCCAGCGTGCAGCGCATCAGCTCGAGGTGCTGCGTGGCTGTACTTGGTTGTACACAGAGGACACGCTCCTTCAAATCCCACATGAGGGTGCCAGCGACCTCACCACTGGGGTACGTAAACAGCTCCTGGAGCGTGTGCTGCAGTCGCTGGATGGAGTTGAGGCTGTCGAGTGCTCTGCCTTCTTCCCTGGGTTTGACGACGTCCTGCTTGTTGGCAGGGGATGGCACGTGTGTCATATAGCTCCCCTTGAGCACCCAACAGTCATTATCCTCGTCTTGATCCAACTTCTGGTCCACATACAGCCAGTTAGGGGGCAACAGCTGTTCCACCGTCACCCACTTCTGCTCGAGGCAGCGGACGAACTCCACACAGACATGCTCCTGGGAAGGTCTAGCTGGCATGTCCTCAGGGAGCTCCTGAAGGATGCGGCAAAGACGCGCCACATGGTGCCGGTCCAGGTACAGTCTCTGGTCCGCCCAGTTGTGGTCAAGATGAGCGCCCAGGGGTGGACGACCCCCGGTCGACTGGCTATCGGTAATCCACTTCGTGCGCCCGCCCACCCAGGGGTTTGGTGCTGCGTAAAGTTGCGCAAGCATGAGCTCTGACCCTGCCAGCTCGGCGGACGTCAGCGACGCCAGGTAGCTCCTTCGGCCTCCTTCAAGCGAACACGTGTGAACGCGAGATGCCGCCTCGACCTCTGCACGTGTGGCGACTCGGGGTCTAGGGGGCGCAGCAGATGGCCCTGACGAAGGCATCGGTGACCCCACCGGCGACTCCTCGCCGTCAAGGATGTGCTCAGACCGAATCCCAGAGGCAGCAAATCTCTCCTCCCTCGTGCCCAAGGGTGGGCACCCCAGCCATTTGCACTCCGTTTCATGCCCAAAGATCTCAGATTGTAAACATACCACCGGGTCCAACCTCCTGGGCTGGTGAGGACGCTTGGGTGTCGTCATGTCGACCAACGGAAGAACCACCTCAGCATCCAGGCCCAAAACCTTCGGTGCATGCGACACGGCCACGCAACTTCCCAACTTGATGTCAATCATCAGGGAGTTCTTCAGCGGCCCAGTGCCTATCAATAGGTCCCAGGAGTTCTCAGCCTCGAAGGTCACGAAGGCGTACAACCGGTGTAGAGTCATGTGCGGAGTGCCCGCTGCCAAAATGACGTCCACGTAGCAATACTGGGTGAACTTTGTGGGACTGTTGTCACATCTGGTGACCTTGGCGCCGGTGGTGGCTTCATAAATTGTGAGACCCAGCCGCCTCACAACAGAGATCGAGATGATGTTACAGTTGGCGCCGGTGTCCATGAGGATTGCCCGGTACAGCATAAGCTCGCCACCGGATGACACCAGCGCAAGCCCCTCATATAGAGTGGCATTCTGCAACTTGCAGATGGGCTGAACTTGAGCCATCAATAGCACCTGCTCGTCGGTCAGATGCTGCGTCATCTTTGCCCTCAGTGCGTCGTAGGCGGAGGTCTTGATGGTACCAGCTCGCACATGTCCATGGTCACTGAAGTCAACCACCCCCAGATCGTCCACGTAGGCAGCAGCTGCACATCGAGCGGCGGCGCTGTCGACCACCCCGTTGGGCATCTCGTCCAACGGCACCTCCTCGGTTGCACGATGTCCTGAACCGTCTGCTTCCCTTCTCACTCCTTGCGTCGCTGTGGCGTGCGTGTCTTCCAACTCATGCTCATTGACCTCGGTGGGCTGTTCGGTTGCATCATTTGGATCCTTGCCCATGAGCTCCTCCAGCGCCAAAAGATTCTCGATGTCCTTCGGGAGATCAATGGCGTTCTGGGATATCAGGATGGCAGCAATCTGCGAGCAGGCACGCACGGAGCTGCGAAGATTGGATGCCAACAGGTGGACCTTCCTGCTGAGTACGTCGGGAGGGACGGCCCTAGGCACCTGAGCGGCCCTGTCGAACTCCTCCGGCGTCTTGACCTGGAAGCCCCGCATCTGCTGAGTGTTGCCCAAGGCGACAGCGGCGCTGGCCTGGAGACTCGGTGCGTGATCGATGCCAACACCACGACCACCTTCCAAACCACCCCCAGCAGGGCAGTCCTGCTCATCCTCCTCGTATTCAGCCTGTTGGGTGAAGTTGGAGTTGTACTCGGTCTCCGCATCGCTGGCCTCTGATAGGGCCTGTGCATCGGCGATCTCGTCATCCTTTGGAGGTGACCCTGCCTGGAGGCCTGACAATTCTGCGGCGAGTTTCTCCTTAACCTCGGCACTGGCAGCCACTTGCTGCTGCTGCTGCTGCTGTGGCTGCTTCTGCTTGGCCTCCGGGAGCTTAAGCCACTCCTTGGTGGTGATCCCCATCTTGTGCTTATCAAAGCGGTGTGCGATGTTGTAGGCGCGCATCTGGGCATTCTTAACCTCGTCTGGCCACTTGGAGTTCTGCCTGTCCTTATGGAAGTTGGGCGGCACCCGGGCATCACGACACCCCGTGTAGCAGCGATCTGGAGAGTGGGGCAGGCGCGTGAAGCACCAGTCACACTGAAACTTCTTCGAAACATCAGGTGGTGGCACCTTGCTGTAAGAAGGTTTTTGACGCTCGGCATTGTTCGCTTCCCTCACAGGCTTCTTGGCATCGTCGCCACCATGCTGTGCCTGCTCCTTCTTCTTGGGGTCCCTGCGTCTGTCCCCAGTCTTGGAGGCAGAACCCGAGCGCCTCATGGCTGATACCAGCGCAGACAGGTCAAGCCCCATCTGCCTGGCCTCGAAGCAGGAGTACACGCAGTTGAGCCTGCGAACCAGCTCCTGCTGCAGTGTGAGGGCCCAAGCCTCTGCATCGTTCTTGAGCTTGTCCTGCACCTCCACAATCACCTCGAGGTCCTCCCAAGTAACCCTGTTGGGGGCAGGATGGCTGACACGCAACTGCTCGGACACGCGGTCTCGGTATTCTTTGATACGCAGGCCCTTAATGCATTCCTCGATGTTCTGCCTGACGACGGAGTCCTCCACCCTCCTGCCGGTGTTGAGAGCTGCCTCCCTGCGACGACAGCTCTTCACGTAAGCGAGGCCGTCCTGCTCGTTGGTCTGCGGCTTGGCGATCAAGAGATCTTCCTTCTCTTTGGTGCCCTTCATCAAGAATTTAGCTTCGAGCTCTGCAACGAAAGCCCTCAAGGCCCAAGAGTAGTGAGAATCTTCAGTGCCATCTGGCCCCGTGAGACCCCTCGTGGAGGTTCCCTCGCCTGCCCACTCATCAGACGCCTCGCCATCCTCATCACCCTCCTCGAACACCTTACAGACTGCCCAGGTTGACCCTGGCGCCAGCTCATGAAAAGGAGGCTGAGCACAACGCACAGATCCCTGGTAGGCATCTCTCATAGTAACGTCCTTCAGGACATGGCAAGCGTGTGAAGCCATGACGCCATTCTTCAGGTAGGCAGCGCACCACCAGTCATAAGCGACTGAGGTGGAATGGTCATCCCCTGCTAGAAACGATGGTATGCTGTCCCACAATGATCTGTAGTCTGGTCTGGACCCAGCGAAGGCCTCCTTCTGCTGCTGGCTGAGCGCATGGTAAGATGCTGACTTCATGTACCTACGCTTCCTGGCCTCAAAAGCCCGCTGGGCTTTCGCCACCATGTCCACGAAACGCCTGATGAAGAGCGCTCTGTCCTCACTCTTGCTACCGGTGTACTGGAGTCTGACGTCTTCCTTGTCAAGTGAGTGACTCTCCTTCTCATAGTGATCCATCTCGTCTACGTCGTCAAACGCAAAGAGAAACTGGTTTGCAGGCGCTGAGGCTACTACTGCTGCTGCGAGTGCTGCTGCTCCTAGCGCTGTTGCTGCTGGAGATGACGGTGCGGAGGGAGTGGTTTCTGAGCCCGACCCCTCTGCGCTCATATACTCCGTGTCAAGGTCCTGACTGGTCCGTCCTCGTGCCAGCCGTCGTGCCTCACGTTCTCTGGAATGGACAGAGGCAGCGCTTGGCTCTGCCTCTCCCTCCGTGGTGAAGTGCTGTGTTGATGCTCAGTCAACGGGACCAAGGGCGAGTCCCCCCTCTCAGCGCAAAGCTCGTTCCCCAGTAGACTGGAGGCTTGACTCAGACTGGCTCAGGCCAGTGCACTGAGTGCCCCTGGATTCGCCTTGCTGAACAAGTGAAAGAACGAACGCGTGTGGGCAGCGAATGCCTAAAGGTCCAGCACTGTACTTCAGCGCTCTGAATCAGCAGCAGATGCAGAGTATTCGTGCGAGGAAAATTAAAGCTGGGCCAGTGTGCTGAGCACTTCTGGATTAGCTGGGCCAGAGTTCATCAAGAGCACAATGACAGTGAGGGCCACTCCACAACCCCAAGAAATAGCACTGATATGCAGCGGTGTGAGCTAGGCCAGTGTGCTGAGCACCCCTGGATTCACAACACCACTGCTAATCAAGGAAACCATGGCTGGCATGTAAACTCACTCCCCAGTCCAGTCCAGTAAACAAGTACCAGGTCGCTGACAGAGTTGGAAGCTAAGCCAGTGTGCTGAGCACCCTGGGTTCGCAGCACTACTGCTGATTCAGAAGGTGGCCCGTGACATGAGGGCCTCACCGGCTGACCAATACTGTAGAAAGGATAGAAGAATTCTCCAACACATCGTGATAAGGCAGCAGAAGGTCACTCCAGTAGTGAGCAGCACTCCAGACCGAAAACGTAATTAACTATGAATCCACCAGGTCACTGTGTCACACCAGGGAATAGACCACTCAGTTGTCGCCTTCAGAGTTGATGCTGGTGCCAGTCCTCTAGCAAGCTCTTCCTCTGCTTCGGGCTTAGGCCAGTACACCAGGGGTGTCCCTGGATTAACCGTCAGACAAGGTAGAGCTGCCCAAGAAACCGTAAGTCGCAGTTCCAGACATAGAGCAGTGATTCACTGCTGATCCACTTCTTCGCTGGTAAATAAAAGCAGATGTCGCCGCTAATTAGCTCACAGGCCAAGCACACCTGCCTTTCAGCTAAGCCAGTACACCAGGGGTGTCCCTGGATTCACTTCAGACAAGGTGGCCAGCTGGAGAGCCCACTGGAAGATAGTTCATCAAGGTGCACATTAGCTGTTGATCCACTCTTAGCCGGTAAGACAGGGCAGATGCCGCTGCTGATTAGCTCCCAAGTGACACACACCTGCCTTTCAGTTAAGCCAGTGCACCAGGGGTGCCCCTGGATTCACTTCAAGCAAGGTGGTCAGCTGAAAGAACCACTGAGAGCTGCTCATCCAGGTGTACATTAACTGCTGATTGACTTTGTCGCCGCCGCCGCCCAAGCTCATGCCGTGCTGATTAGCTCAAACTGAAGGACACCTGTCAGCAGCTAGGCCAGTGCACCAGGGGTGCCCCTGGATTCGCTGAAGAACAAGGTGTTGAGCATATCACTGTGCAGAAGGAGACCGCTCATGACTAGTGAATTCAAAGCTGATCCGTCGCCGCCGTCACTGGAAGCTCTTTCAGTGCAAGTACCACCAAGTTCAGGGAAGAAAAAGGTTCCGCCAGTGCACCGTGGGTGCCCCTGGAGTCGCCTGACTTCCGAATCCGCTCTTTCAACTGCTGCTGACTTCTCGCCAAAGGGCCTTCACTTCCGGATTAACACTGAAATAAAAAGCCGCTCCGCGCAGGACATTATTGTTTTGAAAAAGTATGAAAACAGCAGTAAAATATATCCGTCAAAATTGATATTATATCACAAAACACGAATTATTGTGTGTACAAAAGCTGTGAGCAGAACTGTCTTAGCACTCTAGCACTGGCACGCGAACAGCCACCTAGTACTTGCGAAGGCAAAACAATAATGAGTCCACTAGCCTGACCTTCGGTCAGAGTCTACTTATATCTCAATGTCCTGTCACATTTCCCAAAACTGTAACGGGTTCTAGCCCTTAAATCTTCATCTGGCCAATGGAAAGTCATTATCCCATGCCAGCTCTAACAATGTTACCGTTTACCGCATTCTGACTGACACGTCAGCGGCAAAGGAGTCACTGCCATCTTCGTCTTATCATTCTCTGGTCACCTGATGGTGACTATATCTTCTCTGACAAGTCTGCATCTCACAGATGGTCATCTTCGTAAAGCCTGTCATGCTGTCACCACTGTCATGCGTGTCACCAGCTGAACAAACCCGGCGCGGTACCATGAGAAGCCGGCGTTTGTTACAAGGGCATTGTACGGACCAATCTAGCCTCACACGCATGTGCCTTTTGGGATGGAGACTTTTGGAGGTTTAGGGAAATCGGCGCGGAAGTTATTCGACAGTATGTTGTGTACAGCGCAAGCAAGACCGATTGTTTCAGGAGGAGGAGGATGCAACATGAAGCATGCGGAGCTTTTCGACCTATTGGTTGCATCGGATAGTGGCTGCCTTGCACGGCGCGCAGGCACTACAGAAATTCTGTACCCTAGTCGTACACTAATATGGATAGGTACCCTAAAATATTAGAGTGCAATCTCAAATATTGGGGGGCATTGTGTCAATTTAGGGAGTGATTCTAGTGTGCATTAGGATGTATAATATCCAAATAGCACCCATAGCAATCGAATACATCCTAACTAGACACGCACTAATGCACGCACTAATACACCCTAACTACACCCTAGCCGCGCATGCTATCGCTTCCACATTTTAACATGCGATAGAGTATATTAGTGTTAATTTAGAGTACAATACAAATGACACCTTAAATCATACTAATGCACCCTACCATACCACGAGGTGATATGGATTACATTCGGATGCATTAGAGTACAATCCAAATTCACTCTAAAGTACACTAATAAACCATAAGGTGAAATATATACATATCGAGTGCATTAGGGTATTTTAGAGTGCATTAGGTGCACATTACATCTGCCGATTAGAGTGCATTCGGATGCATTAGACTACAGTCCGAATTCACTCTAAAGCACGCTAATAAAACACAAGGTGAATATATACATATCGAGTGCATTATTAGGGTATTTTAAGAGTGCATATTAAATCTGCGAAATAAATACTTCTAACCGTTAACCAACAAAAACATTGAGTCATTATGCTTGCAGATTATCTATGATTAGCTAACGTGTTATCGTTGGCATGAGTAGTTGCTTTCATCCATACAAGAACTGCTACTAGAATATTTCGTTATGTATGCTACCTAGTCGCATGCTTGCCTGAGTGACATGTTCGAACTCAGAACGCACTGTGCAGTCGCTACCATGTCACTCAGGCACGCATGCGATGGGCAGCCCCACGAGGTGAAGCAAAGCATGGGATCCCAGAGTAGGAAGCTAAACATGTTTAAACATATATCTTGAAACTTACTTAAAAGTGTTCTAATCAAAATTTGCTACCTATCCAAGTTACTGCACAACATTTATCACCTAGCTACGAAACAACACAACCAGCAAATTCCGCAGCGTGGCTGCTTCCACTGACTTCATCGGCTGCTTCCACTGACTCCGCATGCGTTGCCCGTTCCGACGACATCTGCGGTTGCGTTACGCAGCAGGCCGAGTTAGTACAAACAGGCATCACAGAACAAACCAGACTGACGATAAAATGCACAACAGCGACAATGCGCAACAAATTACGTGTCAGCAAACTTACTTGGGTGTGTCCTCTAGTGTGGCGACGGTTATGTCCTCACTGCTGCCGCCCCATGCGCGCTGCGACCGAAACCACTGCGTTGTTAGCACAAAGTGAATAAACATAACATCATATAGAACGAGAAACTCAAAATTTCAGCGGGGTGAGTTGGCTTTGAACCAACAACTCCCAGCCCGTTGGGCTGGTGAGATGCAACACATATCACCCCCTTCTACTAGATATACAAAGAATAAGCAACAAGCGGAGCACGCATGCGCGCCAGCACAGCAAATCATACACTCGCAAACAACACTCAACCCTCGCAAACGAGCTACTCGTGCAAACGATAATGACAAAAATGAAAGGCTACAAAAAACACTTCAAGTGGGCCGGTGCTTCACACTGCGCTGCTGCTGTTGGCAGCCAGGGATGGTAGTGGCAGTCTCTCATTGTCGGGAAGATGTTATCTTCACTTCTATCTTGTATCTATCTACACGAGTACACGTGAACGGCTCAACGGCTACAGAACAGTGTCACAGGTAGCTGTCGATGAATCTCTGCTCCTTATGATTTGGAACCTGGCCAAATTACCTTACCTTACTTGTAACTTAATCAGCAAAGCGCGAATCCCAACGGGCGACACGGACGAACTTCCGATCTCACGATCGCCAGACGCTAACGATGACAGTGCCACTGCAGTCGCGTACATTTACCGCGACGCCACCCACGCGTGATGGCATGGCATGTTGGGATGCAAAAAGCGAAGCACTGTGAGTCGCGCACATGATCCTACGGTCAGATGGCCTAGTGGAGATCTCTTTTTGAGATCGATCCGCCTAGTATTATATCGATTGTCGTCTATCACTGGAGTGTGTGCCGTCAGATCAAAATAAATACCGATCGAATAAAAATGGGTCGGCACTCGGCAGCTTGGCACAGGCTGGCACGAAGATTGATCGAGAATTCCAGAATTCATCGGCCGTGGTCTGTAGTGTGAAGTCGCGTGGTGCTGTGACACAGTAGCTGTTGACGTGCAGATAGAAGATGAAAGCCACGCTGAGCCGCCATCACAAATACAAACGCTGACCAGCCCAGAGCAGCATGCTGCACTGTTCTACTTGTATTTTTCGCTGGTGTTCATGTTGTGATTATATTTTGCACGAGTAACTCGCATTTTGTTGTTGGTGAGGGTTTTGTATTGTTTACGAGTGTGTGTTTCGTTGCGCTTGCTCGCATGCGTCCGCATGTTGTTTATTGCATGCCTAGAAGGGGGTGATATGTGTGCATCTCACCAGCCCAACGGGCTGGGAGTTGTTGGTTCAAAGCCAACTCACCCCGCTGAAATTTTGAGTTTCTCGTTCTATATGATGTTATGTGTACTTACTTTGTGCTAACAACGCAGTGGTTTCGGTCGCAGCGCGCATGGGGCGGCAGCAGTGAGGACATAACCGTCGCCACACTAGAGGACACACCCAAGTAAGTTTGCTGACACGTAATTTGTTGCGCAATGTCGCTGTTGTGCATTTTATCGTCAGTATGGTTGGTTCTGTGATGCCTGTTTGTACTAACTTGGCCTGCTGCGTAACGCAATCGCAGATGTCGTCGGAACGGGCAACGCATGCGGAGTCAGTGGAAGCAGCCACGCTGCGGAATTTGCTGGTTGTGTTGTTTCGTAGCTAGGTGATAAATGTTGTGCAGTAACTTGGATAGGTAGCAAATTTTGATTAGAATACTTTTAAGTAAGTTTCAAGATATACGTTTAAACATGTTTAGCTTCCTACTCTGGGATCCCATGCGTTGCTTCACCTCGTGGGCCTGCCCACTGCATGCTTGCCTGAGTGACATGGTAGCGACTGCACAGTGCGTTCTGAGTTCAAACATGTCACTGTGCAAGAATGCGACTAGGTAGCATACATAACGAAATATTCTAGTAGCAGTTCTTGTATGGATGAAAGCAACTACTCATGCCAACGATAACACGTTAGCTAGTCATAGATAATCTGCAAGCATAATGACTCAATGTTTTTGTTGGTCAACGGTTAGAAGTATTTATTTCGCAGATTCAATATGCACTCTTAAAATACCCTGATAATGCACTCGATATGTATATAGTTCACTTGTGGTATATTAGTGTGCTTTAGAGTGAATTCGGATAGTACTCTAATGCATCCGAATGCACTCTAATCGGCAGATTTAATGTGCACCTAATGCACTCTAAAATACCCTAATGCACTCGATATGTATATATTTCACCTGATGGTTTATTAGTGTACTTTAGAGTGAATTTGGATTGTACTCTAATGCATCCGAATGTAATCCATATCATCTCGTGGCATCTTAGGGTGCATTAGTATGATTTAAGGTGTCATTTGTATTGTACTCTAAATTAACACTAATATACTCTATCGCATGTTAAAATGTGGAAGCGATAGCATGCGCGGCTAGGGTGTAGTTAGGGTGTATTAGTGCGTGCATTAGTGCGTGTCTAGTTAGGATGTATTCGATTGCTATGGGTGCTATTTGGATATTATACATCCTAATGCACACTAGAATCACTCCCTAAATTGACACAATGCCCCCCAATATTTGAGATTGCACTCTAATATTTTAGGGTACCTATCCATATTAGAGTACGACTAGGGTACACCTAGTGTACAAAATTTTTGTAGTGAGGGCTACGGAATTGCTTGCAGGGCTAGTCATGACTATCAACATGGGTGAACGCTGGGAATTTGCATGATATGTATCTAGGTATCTGTTTTGGCATTTGGTGGAGTTTGTTTGCTTGCTATGCCTTTGACATTTCAATTGTGAGATGTGAACCTTACAATAAAGTTTCTGATACCTCATGATTTATGTACTATATATATGGGTGTGTTTGTGGGTGTGTGGGTGTGTGTGTGTTACACGCCAATCCCACGGCTCGATTAATCGCGCCCTGTTCACGCCAATCCCGCCCGGCGCGATTGGCGTTGTGAAAAATGCCACGCCAATCGCGCCCCATAGAGCCTACAATTTGTACGGTAAGGCATTCACTTCAACCACGGTCAACTACAAACGCGTAGAAAATACATACTTCTCTGACATTTGGTGCGATTGGCGTGGGGCGCGATTGGCGTGTAACACACACACACACACACGCACGCATATGTATATATACACACACACACACACACAAGTTGTATATTCTTAATTAACATATGTTGGCTCTTCAAACACCTTTCGACACTCGCATACTTGCTCCGTTTATACTACCAGGTTTCCTTCAGCTATGTATGGAGTCAACTCAACGACCGTACAAGCTTCGCAACCTGCGACTGTCAATATATCACACGCCATCATGACGAATTTTCTCGTAACAGTATGGCACGGTTACTCGACTGACGTCACTTTGACTGCCATGAACGATCTGTGACATAGTCTATCATATTTCTTCCTGATGACCGACAACCGATGGCCGATGACCGATGACCGATAGCATGGCATACTTATGACAGTTTGTAATATCAGTCATTTGTCGCGAACCCGTGCACAACGTGGTCCTACGAATATGAATATATTTTTTCAGTAATAGCTCAGCTCCGTTTACTGTAAATATCCTCTAAGTGCCCACGTGAGCACTGTACATATTGTCACTACAACACTGTCCAATAAGACAGCCACACTTCCAACACTTAACTGTCCAGTATAACCGCTGCAATTCCAAATTCTTTTGGCAAGTGTATGTAACTCAACATATGCAAGCTCTTTTTCTCAGCATCCCCCATCTGTAGCTGCCACCAGTAGCACAGACATTAGATAAGAGCTTGTTCTGCATCTTCAATAGTAACACCATTCAAGCCAAACCTGCCCATACTGAAGGTAAACATACCTACGCCAGTGGATTCACCACCGCGCAACATCCTTGCACGTGTCAGAGGATTCAGAAAAACCATCACCCACACACATCTTCGTCCAATGGGCCCATGTTCCAGATGCTCAATTACATGTAAGCAACCTGCATAGCAAAATTTGCGGAAATACTGTGCCCTGCTCTCGGTCATATCCGTCATATAATGCGATGGCACATGTATACATGCCACCACCCTGCTGGCCTTCACTGCCAATGGCAGCGCGATGTCCAGCACAGCGAACCATGGTGAGGTGATCACTGCGTCACACACTCCATATCTCTGCTTCCAAGCGCGGTAGTTGCCTGGCTGCAGTGCATTCAAGGCCTCGGGCCAATTCAACTGTGGGTTCCAGTCATTGTCCATGACTTCCAAGTGAGGCCACTCCAAAGCATCATATTGCAGCGGATTACCCCGGTACCAGCCCAGGGATCCCATACGTGCTTGATCTTCTTTCAGTCCACTTCGTTCGCGAGGCGCTTCACCTCGTGTGGCACGGCCATGGCCAACTCTAGGCCCCAATCCAACTGACTGACCACCTTCACTTGGGTTCTGGTCAACTGCGTGACGTCCCCCCATTTATGCACCTCCCCCATGCTCATGGCCTGTACTGTAGGTGCTTTGCGCAAGCTTCTCGCTCGTATCTGCTGCTCTGAGCATTTCCTGCTCAGGATAGTGCGCGATGATCATCATGACCATCACTGATATCAGTGTCCGGGCATCAGCTCCTTAATCACCTTGCTCAGCACCTCTTGGTCCCCCCACTCCACACGATCTGGAAGGTCGCCCATGGTGCCGTCCAACTTCTCTGTCTGTCGTGACGTGAGCGGAGCCTGCCAAGGCTGCTCACGACCCGCACTCACGGCCCTGTGTGGACCGACGTCGGCTGGTAACAGCCTCGCATCTGCAGCCACCCAGCTTCTCCTTGAGCTTGAGCTCCACAGCACCCAGCTTGTCTGCTATTGATGTGCTCACTTCAGCTGAGGCAACCACTACTTCCGTGCCCAGGCACTTGGGATATTGCCAGTCACCGTCAGGGACGCTCCGTCCAGCGCGGGCTCCAGACACTGTATGTGGTACTACTAGCCTCGATTGCACGTGTCACACAGTAGCATCGAAGCTTCTCCATCAGTCTTCTTACACTTCTCACACGCCAGGTGCTTGCTGGGGATGGCAGCACTGCAATCGTACCGATCCTTCACCTGCAAATGACACGGTGCAATACTCTGCACGGTGCTCTTCTCTCTGAGTTTAGTGTTGTCCTCCAGCACCACCACCCCGTCTCTCTGAACCTTCACCAGCTTCAAAATGGCAGGCTTGGTGGCCACTTCCATACCAGACCTTGGTTTCTGGCGTATGTACACAAAGTCACCAGCCTTGAATTGGTGCGGCTTGGGCTCATAACCTCCACTTCGCCTGTGTTCGTACAGCAGGGTGTCGCGGTGTTGCGCGATCTCCAAGCTGCATCCTGCATGGTTGCACCATGAGCTTCTTCACGATGTTCGCCCGTTGTAACAGGTCGTCAGCGAGCGTCTTCTCCTCCTGGTCTTCGAAGTTCAACTCTGGTCGTCTGCGAAGATCAGGTGGCACAGTTGCCTCTTGTGCAAATAGAAGCGCGAAAGGTGCCACTCCAGTCGACTGCTGCTTGCATGCTTGGCTGCATTGTAGCTGAGCACAAGCGACCAGAGCAGCTCGTCCCACTCATAGTCCAAGCCCTTGTCAAGGGCCATCACTTGATCGTCTTCACGACGCACTCTGTCAGACCATTACCCTCCGGGGAGTCTGGCGAGGTCACTCTGCGGTCAATGAGACACTGTCGACAAAGGTCTGCGAAGTCCCCTTCAAACTCAGTGCCCCCATCCACGAGACATTCTGCTGGCGCCCCGAACACTGACATGACGTGGTTGCGGAAGGCGCCGGCGATGGTGGAGGCCTCCTTGTTGGGAATCGGAACACACACAATGAAGCGCGTGTAGTGCTCGGCCATGATCTTCAGGACCCTTTGATTCCCAGCCTTCGTCACCCGTTTCGTGGGCCAAGCCAAATCCAGGGACCATCGGTACATGAAGAACTTGATTTCCAGCGGCGTGAGCATGGCCTCTTCCCGTGCGTAGTGAGTCTTCACCCTCTGACAGGTTTCACATTGCGTCACCACTGCCTTGACATCTTGCTTCAAGCCCACCCAGTAATGGCGCTGCCACAGGAGATTCAGCGTGCGTCTGATACCCCAGTGACCAGTCCTTCCATGATAGTATCGTACAAGCTCCAACCTGTCGCTGGGCTTGGGCACAAGGAGCTCCTTGCCACTGATGGTGATCATGTAAAGCTCGCCCGTAGCCTCGTGGCCCCACCTGTGTCAGGCAGCTCTTCTTCTGATCCGACGGTCGTCCTCCCTGGGCAGGTCCACTGTGCCCCTGGTTTTCAGCCACTTGAGGCACCACTCGTCCTCGTGTATGTCCGGGTACTTCTCCCGCAGGGCCTCTATCTTGTTGAATCACGTTAGCCATCATGGCGGTGAGTCTGACCGTGTCTGCCAGCTTGGGCAGCCTCATCTCCTTTTCTCTCTCGGCTGGTTTCCAGGTAACGTGGAAAGGTTGTCGCCAAGATGGGGGTTTTTGTCGCCAAGGGCATTTTTGTCGCCATTTGGGACTTTTTGTCGCCGCGACAAAATGTGTCTCCGGGAGACATTTTGTCGCCATGGAACAAACTGTCGCTCGTTTATTATATGGGGAAATTTTATTTATTTATTTATTTATTTATTTATTTATTTATTTATTTATTTATTATGTGGGGGAAATGTGTGACCATGGCAGGAAAACGGAACTAATGCAATAACTGAAATACACGATATAAAATTCAAGTGGAAGGGACGTGAATATGTCATGACGTCAATACAGGCATCGTAACAGGACAATTGGAATTGTGTATATTGTAAATATTAATACGCACGGTGCTGCAGTAATACAAGATCACTTAGATAACATATTTCCACACTAGTTATTTTGCGGCCTCTGCAGCTATTTTCATTTTCATGGTCTTGGGCATGTTATGCGGGAAAGCCCTCTCAAGCATGCCATGCCTATCAAGACAATTTTGCAGATGGTGTACAGCAAGCAGATGTTGGCATACTCTGCAGTGCCAAAACCAGAAACAGGTGCAGGAGTCCCCGTCGATAGAGTACTGGTGGTTGCCCCCCTCATTCTCATTAAGGACCACCTCGCAGATGTCTGCGCTGTATTTACGAATTGTGGGCATATCCTTGAAAAGGTTGCGCGTGTTTACTCCACGCATAAGATCGCGTTTCTTGCGCACGCGCAACTCGGAAACCTGAATCTGGGTGTTTTCCAGGTTAACATACCAGAACTCGAAACCATGCACGCGTTAAGGATATGTAAAGAAATTACGCTCAGATCCGAGACCACTGACCAGCTGCACAGCCAATCGTCAATGAAGACGGTGGGATTTATGTCCAGACCATGCTGAATCTTAGAAGCGCAGTGGAAGGCCTGCATCTTCAGCAACTTAGGGATGGAAACGGTCAAGACAGTCCAATGGGACGCTTTTTTTTTGAAACATACCGTGAAAGTTCACGATGGGTACGCTCTGGGGCCTGCGTCTCAGGTTTGATGCCGGCAATGGTGGTTGCACCTCGATGCCATCCGACGTGAATTCCGTGAGTGAAGTTATGAATTGCTTCAACAAAGTCGGTAAGGCCGTTAATCAGCCAATCATTCCTGGCGACATCAGCAGTCAGCGAGAATTCCTCCGTGGAAACGCATGCAAGAAGAGTAAGGCGGTCTTGAATTACAGCGGACTGGGCTTCCTTTGGCACAAATTGAAGCATGTTCTCGAATCACTTGCACCGAACGTCGGTGTTCAACGTCCTTTGGGTTTAATTAAGGGCTCCTCTAGATTAAATAATGCTGCGCTCAGGGAGCGCATGGGGTCACCGATTGCGACAGAGATGGGCAGGTCAATATTCCAGGCGAGATGCGCGTATTTGCGCAGTCCACGAAGGCCAGTCTGATACGAGAAATTGCTTTCGGACTTGGCAATTGCGAAGCAATATAAACGGAAGCTGTGACCTGGTGCATGCCGTTTATCGTCCAAAGACTTCCAAAGATGAGGTTGGGGGAAGTGGAGGGTGTCGGTCCCAAAGTCTAGCAAGCCGTATTCGCCGGCCTCAATGCCGAAAGTGCCGTCAGCCTTGACAGTGAAGATGTTCAAGGGCTGATTACTTTCATGTTCAAGGCGAATATGTTCGGCGACGGCTTTGCAGGACATAACCAGGGTAGGGCCGAACTTGTCAGATCTGCGTGGCGGCAAGTACGGACCGGCAATTGCCCCCAGCGCTGTGTGAATAACAATTGTAAAAATGAGTGGACATAATACGCAATGAGAAGAGAGCGAGATTGCGTATGCATATTGGTGCGTACCGTTCATACTGTTGTGCATAATAAAAGTCTGAGACGGATTAATGTCTTTGTAAAAAGCTTGGAAAGCCTCCTGAGTTTCAGGGATCCCGTGCTCGTTGATATATGCTTCCAAAGCGGCGACGTTGTTGATGGTGCCAACAGCTGCGTCAGCGCCGCGAGATATCGTCTTTGCACGATTGCTAACCTGAGCTGCAGTCGGGAATCTTTCTTTCGTCTCGGGGTTACCGTCCCAGAATTCAGCGATGAGGTTGTTGAGGACAAGCATTGGACAATCCACATGTTGACGAAGAAGCTCATCAGTGCGTGCACGAAACTCAAGAGGGATTCCTACCTCTTTGGTTTCTGGGTTGACCTGCTCTGTGTGTGGAATACCATTCCACGCAGCTTTGAAAGCGACTGCACCTGTATCGTAATAAAATTTGATAGCGTGCTCGCATTTAAGATGCGACTGGCAGGCATACGTGCTGGACTGCCTACTCTGAGTTTTCCTGATATAGCGAAGGCGCGTTGCATGAAGTCTTTTTTTTAAATGAGGCTTGATGGTGGGAAATTCGTGCCAGCCTGAAAGAGGCTTCCAATCGACTGGTGCGCGCAGAGATTTGGCAACACTGGTAGAGGTTGCAAGCTGGTTAATGCAATTGCGAGGGGTCTTTTGTGGCCGTGGGGAAACATCATCATCAGAGCCAGAATGATAATCTGCGAGGGCCCAACCTTCTTCGGTGTTATCGTTTTGACTGAGCCAAGGACCGTTGAAAAGTGTGATAGCCGTTTCGTCCATGGCGTACCAAGTGTTATTAGAAGTTTTGAAGTGAAAGTTTGCGACATACTTCTGATCGTTAACAGGCGTTCAGGAACGCGAGAATCGAAAAGTCGAGTATCCCTCTATCCCAAAACACGGGGACAACGAAAGGTCAAAGCGTTTAAAATCCTGTAAATCGCCAATCTTGTAAATCGTGTATAATCACTGGAATAGTAACATTACGTACAGTAGACCCCGGTAGGAACCCACCACGCAAGTAAGTGGATCTGCATCTCGACGCTTAGCGATTGCTGCGCACCTTCCTATATGACGAATATAATTCCCACGAATCCATATTCACGGGAATTGGGCATAGACGAGACCTTCGACAGACTTGCGTGGTGTGACGTCGCGTCGGTAGACGAACGGGCTGACGATGGGCCGGTAGCCGATGCAGAATTTCCTGAGGGAAAATGTCAGGACAATATCTGAAAAGATGTTTCTATGGGGTCGGGTCATTTTTCTCAGGAAATTCTGCATCCATCGGAGCGATTCTGCAGCCGACCCTAAAATTCTGCATGGCGACAAAAAACCAACGATGGCGACAAAAAGGAGAGGGTACCTGGTTTCCACTCAGGTGTGGCGCTCACCTCGATGGGCTTGCTTCCAGCTTTCACGAAGAGGGTGCGGTGTCGAGCCTTGTAACTCTTCAGCTTCATGGGGGCGAGCCGTTCCACTCTCTGCGGCGTTGAATTGCCTTCGCTGCTCCCATGCCTTGGGCACCCTTCTGTCCCTGGTTGCACATCCGTTGCAGCCGCTGCTCCCAGTCTTGGTTGAGGCGCTGAACAATCTGCCTGGTGTAGTTGCTTGACCTCGTGACCCATTCTGCTACCAGCGTTTGTGCCGGCTCTGGGTTCGACTCCGGAGTGCTCGATGCCTCAGCCAGGCTTCCAATGGGTATGACAGGCAGCTCGCCATGCTCCACCTCCTGGCTCGTCTTCTCGCTCCTGGGCAGCCTTGTCGTGCTGGCCTCGGCGACTGCGAACAGTAGCTCCATCGCTCTGCGGTCCATGGCAAGCCCGAGTACTCCTGCCAGCTCCTCATCACTCATGCCACCTGTCAACATGCGCAGTTCACTTGCGCTGCATCCCATGGCAACAGCTTTCTCGTCCAGGTTGACTTCTCTGGACTCTCAACACACTATTCGATGAAAATGACATTCTCATGTGAAAATGATATTGCCTTATTTACCTCATGATAGGATTGAAAATGCGCATTTTAACGGTCAAGAACATGCAAGTGCAGGTTATGCATTAGATTTGGTGATTTTTATGGTACAAAATCGAGGTCAAATGCACTTTTTCGAAATCTAGGAGGAGTGAAAACACAAAGAACTTTTTACTCGGAATCTATATACATGTTATACACATGGCATTTACATGTTTTTTTTTTCAGTCTTGCTTTACGCGTCCACTTCAGGTCCTACCGCTACCGCTACGCAATTATCAAAAGCTTCGTCTTCATCGGAATCATCCGATTCATTCAAGTCGCCTAGGTCCGTGCGCGTGCGTTTGGTTTGTTGTGCAAGCAAACCGACGACTATCTGCGCGTATTGCTCGCTCGGTATACTCCGTTGGGGGTCTTTCGCATCCACATTCCATGCCGCCAGCACTATTTCATTCTTATCGAAAGTCTCGGTAGATGGTCGGTGCCCCGGTGGCGCTGCGAAAGCTCCTAGGTGACTCGCAAGATGCTTGTCGAGGTGCTTCTTCTTGGTTTCGGTGTTGTCAGGGTTATGACCGATGACACATGTGTCATACATGTCATACCTGTCATACCTGTCAGACATATCATACCATGTCATGTCATGTCATGTCATTTCGAGTCATGTCATATATTATAATGACAGACAGTCGTCAGTACGGTCGACTATGACATGTACAGTCATATCATCTGTCATTACTCAAGGTGAGACTTGAGTGACACATGTCATCGAGAGACCAATATGTCGGACTCGAGATGGCAAAGCAAGATGGTGTCTTGAAGTACCGAATGGTTCGGAGAAAACTCATCTTCGCTTCAAGCATGTTCTGAACAAGCATGTGAGTATCATATGGATTATTCGTTCAGCCGATACTAATTGTTCAACCAATGCCTTGGGTTCACAACCCGATAGCGGTGGCATCTATGAGATGCAGGGCATTCGGTATAGATGAGGTAGCGTTGGGCTACAGCAGTAACTTCGGACGAAGCACTGCACTCATCGCCCGCTCTTATGTTGCACGCGTTGTTACTGTTCAATAACATCCGTGCTATCTTATCATATCATATCTCGCAGCTTGCTAGCGAGACCTTATCAGTTGGTATTCTGCTCGTCGAGGCGAGAACGAGGACAATCTAGTGTGAGTGCAGCAGTAGATATCAAATATTGTGTGCGCAGGTTGCGGAGCGCGAATAATAACAGGCGTTGCAATCGCATACATACTGATATATCTGCATATTGACCGCTGCATAAGCGAATATTGTGCGCGAGGATATATCGTCATATTCGCAGTCGCAGATCGTACATCGCAGCTGATCGTCACCTATACAGCGCGAGAAGGTGTGCATGCCGCATATATATGCGCAGCGATCACATATACGCGCAGATACGATTCGCAGTTGTACGAAATTCGCAATATGAGACGCGGACACAAAAATCATCATCGGAATCATGATCCGCGCGAAAAATAGCACTTGTATCATGTGCTGTTCATATGCGACAAGATGTGCTCATTATCAGCAGCGCGCACCATCGCGATTTCGATGATCGCAATAAATCGCTTACTGTACACGACGATTTCTTTGCAGTTTTTTTTATGACGATATCAGTTTGCAAAATGGCATCAACATACCGTCAATAGTTGCAATAATCACTGATGCATCATCTGCGCGCGTCATGATATCTTGACAGAATATGTGTATACGATTGTCTAAGTGAGGAATGGGAAGACGGCTGCGAGACGCTGCTTGCACGAAAATTTTTACGATAAATTTCAGGAGATAAAATGGGTAAAGGGAAGATATTATTGAAATTTAACGCAGGAATTTTGTGTTAAAGCGCGCTTTCACGATATGGGGGGGCGAAAGCCGGCATCGAGCGGACTAGCGACCAGTCCGCAACACGAAGCTGCGGAAATGAGCTTGGAGCTGCTCATCAGCACGGCTCAGGCTGCGCTGAGAGCCCAACGGCTTGCACGAAGGCAAGGGGCACCCCTGCCTGAGTGCATGGGTGACGACGAGACCATCGCGCTCACGCCTCAGCAGAACCTGACATACTTGGCTCTGCACGCCACTCGTGCAGTGGCGACGGCAGCAACGGTTTGCTTTCCCGCATTCCAGCGGGCTAGCAAAACCGTGACGGGCTTGGCGACTACATCGACTTTTCCGCCTCCTCCATCCGCGCAAGGCACCGCCCACACGCAGGGGCCCAGCGCCAGAACGCAACGACGCAGCTCGCAGAGGCATAAGGCGAGGGGAAGAGCTGAGGAGCGGAACCATCCGCCAGCAGCTACGGGTTTTTTCACGACCAGCTCCCCTATGCCAACCGTAGTGCCAGGAGGTAAATTCACGTTTGGCGAAGTCTCTGGGCAAGTGCAGCCCACAGACTTCAGTCTGGCTGCGCCGCCATCTGGCAGCGGAGCAGTCAGCGATTTCAGCAGTTTCAGCGACGTCGTGCGGACATCGACAGCAGAGCAACCGCCCTCTCCTGGTGAGAAGCGCAGCGGAAAGCCGCCATCGGTGCCGCCAAGCCCGCCGCGAATCAGCAAAAAGGGGAAGGCAGCAGAGCAGCCTGGTAGCCACGAGGACGAGGACATTGCCGACCTCGAGTACGAGGACCCTTGGCACGAGGCAGACGGCTTGGACACTGACGTGCACGACTCGTGCATTTAGGATCCAACGCCGATGCGTACTTCCCTAGTGTGTTGCACTGAACGCACTGCTTGGCCTTGCTTGTGTTAGTCAAGAGCCATCACAGGTGGCCACTCGCGAGAGCTGAGCAAAAGGCCGGACACCGCTTTTCGTCCCTCACATCACGACGCATCCGGGGGTTTTTCAGCGGCGACAGCGGCGTGGATTCTGGAAGTGGCAGCAGCAGACCACAATATTCTGTCAGAACATCCTAGAACCTGACTGTAAACTGCCCATTCACAAACAGTGGTAACCCTGGGGCTGACAGTGATTACACGTCAGCTCACTGACCTGCCTGTATCTTTGGATAGGCGCCCTAGTTGAATCTCCGATTGGGAGCGTGTTCGTCGCTGTTCGTGCTCCACTAGTCGGGGGTTCTTGCATCCACCCTTTCTGCTAGGTGGGTGCTAAACTAGGTTTCATCTTTGACCTGCCGGCGTAGGCCCTCATCCTGCAGCCTCCCGTTATGAGGCATGGCTGCAGACTAGATGCTGTTAGCATGGCATAAACCACCTAGCAGAATCCAAGGGCTAAACTCTCTAGTGCACTGGACTGGGTAATAGCAGTTAGGGCAGAGGGGCAGGCTTGACCGCTGAGCACCTAATAATATCACGTCTCCGGTAGGAGTATGTTACATTTTTTCTTTTGTGTATACTTACTGGGATTATCATGAATGATGACGCACGATGACAGTATATTGCAGCATGCCGCACAAATCTCTGATGCTTGCCGAGTTATTATAATTCATTCACTGTCAGATTCGTATACACACCTGCAATCATGAGTGTGTACTGCATACATGCTGTGTGAGTAGCTTGCACACACATATACGCTCAACATGACAGATAATTGAATACTCTGCAGCAACATCATATTGTGCATTATTGAGTGTGTCGAGATTATAATGCTTGCAGCACCACATACACACACATATACTTGCAGTATACACCATCATTGAGTATATACTGGGTGCATGCATCAGATGTACATTACATCACATGTACATTATTATACTGAGCAACTGCATCACTGTGACATGTGCATGCATTATTCATACAGCTTGATCACGATAACAGCTGTAACGTACAAACCAGTTTGATCACGATAGCAACTGGGACATATGGCATCACATCACAATGCATCATACATTGCACAAAGCATACTGCTGTGCATGTAAGCTATATTGGAACCCATGTAGTGTAAGGTGCCTGAAGGTGGTCTTAACACCATAATTAGCTCGACATACTCTGACGAAGGATTTGGGATGAGTATGTTCGTTCTATGGTGGATCACTGAATGGAGTGCTCACCGGAACTATATGTGAAATAAACCAAGCAACTCATCACTGTAAGATGAGAATATGCAGGATTACAATCACCACTAAGCTGATATATATCATGTTAGATTTATTCAGTACTTGGTATACAGATCATCCTACATGATAAATCATCTTGGTATAGTGTAATACCAGTAATCACCTGTATACAAGTGTGTATAGTGAACAATTCCACACACACTCACATGTACTCAATCAGCAAGTACATGAACATAAGTCACTGCTTAAACAAGTCACTACACTTATGCATCACTTATGTATCATTAAATATATGACCTTACACTGATTCACAAGTGTAATAAATAATCACTGACACTACTATGTAAAGTTGACAATGCACTGACTCGAAAGTGCAATGATCAATAATCATATCAACACATGATACATAGTACCATCCAGCTTGATCACGATAGCAGCTGGATGTCAAGTGATGGCGATAGATGGGGACAGAATCAACCAACATGCTGTAGGGCTGGATGGAGAAATCTCCAGACCCGAAGGCATCATACAATGCTCAGAAAGCAGCTGGTCACTGCTGAGCATTGTCCACACGTCTCACATATCATCGCTGGAGCAAGAACAACAACCACACTGAATTGTGACAATTGATTCAGAAATGATCAGCACAATAAGCATGTACATTCTCAGATCAGTACCTACATATTGAACTGACAGAGGTTGTTGAGGACACACACACACACACGTTGTGTTGTGTGGAACTGCTTAGATTATTATCAAGCTATGTCCTGATATATTTGGAATCTAGAGATATCACTTTGATATGCTCTCAGTGCACAGCCATATGCCCAAATATATCATAGGTTCTGATAAGTTATCACTTAAGTGGTTAACCCGCTTACAGTTGATACACCTAATAAATCATTGGGAAGTGGACCAACTTCCATGGGCTTCAAATCAGCAAAACCCATATATATGCTCAACCATAGATGTTGACCATCAGAAATATTCACTATATTGCCATGAAAAATACCATGTGCAAAAGTGAGATAAGTTGCATTAGTTCTGTAACTTGCAACTTCCACACACACCGAGATATATTACTGAGGTAAATATTTAATGGCCAAAAAAGGTGGAAAATGGGTAAAAATCGTTGGCGATAAATTTCAAAACTGAAATTCCGACCCCATTTTATTTCGAATTATGATTTTATACCTATTAAGGTATCTGAAAAACATAATGAGCCTGGTCATATCTCGTGTAACACCCTAAACATCAGGTGTGTAACATCTAAGGGTATACAAAGTTGCTGTACTAAAATGCGTGAAAAACTCACACGTTAGATTTGAAAATGATGTTATGGTCATCATTTTTTTCGTTACTCTATTTTATTAGCTATTGAAAAATATGCTCAAAATAGTACAGCACCTGTAACGCCCTAATATTGCCTATATTCACGTGTACAGTTACAGGGGTGTAACATACCTCCTAATAACCACGTGATACACAGTGAAAAATTAAATGCAGTTTTGCTTAAATATCTTTGCAAAATGTTCATACTGCTTTAATTTAACATATTTTAGGGTTACTGATGACAAGTAACACCCTAATATCGCTGTGGGAGATAGGGGTCACTGTAACGTTACATACCCTAAATGCCACCTATATAATAGGAAGCACTTCGTGTTTGGCATATATGTCATGCTGAAATCAGCACAGCCATGACAATATTTCGGGCAACAACCCAAGAACTGTAGGGCAACAACCCAAAAACTGTAGGGCGACAACCCAAGAACTGTAGGGCTGCAACCCTAAAACTGTATAAGCTGCTTCCTATCAGGAC
>LGRX02014422.1:33639-55889 GCA_001247695.2 Cymbomonas tetramitiformis | reverse complement strand
TACACGTGTAACATATTGGCCAAACTATTGAACCGCGATCAGCCTAACATGCTGCAACCATCACGATAGCGTGCTGCAGCACTATTGCAGCGAGCCACGTGAGGAATGGTGGGAGGGAAACCATGCCCCACGAGAGTCCCTTACCTTGCACTCCCGCCGGCTAGTGGAGGGCTCGTGGGTGCCTCAGCATTGGGCGGCGGGGGAGACTCCTTGCTTTGGGCCTCGTACGCCTCGGGGGGCGCCTCGCCCGCATCTCTGCACAATATCGTCCCAACATGTGTTCAGCATCCCATCAACATGCTGCAACCATCACGATAGCGTCCTGCAGCACTATTGCAGCGAGCCACGTGAGGAATGGTGGGAGGGAAACCATGCCCCACGAGAGTCCCTTACCTTGCACTCCCGCCGGCTAGTGGAGGGCTCGTGGGTGCCTCAGCATTGGACGGCGGGGGGGACTCCTTGCTTTGGGCCTCGTGCGCCTCGGGGGGCGCCTCGCCCGCATCTCTGCACAATATCGTCCCAACATGTGTTCAGCATCCCATCAACATGCTGCAACCATCACGATAGCGTGCTGCAGCACTATTGCAGCGAGCCACGTGAGGAATGGTGGGAGGGAAATCATGCCCCGCGAGAGTCCCTTACCTTGCCTCTTGCATGCCACGAATCCTTTCGACAGTCCGTTGCAAGCAATTAGGCACCGGTGGAACAAGTCGAAACGATTTCCCCTTAAAGGTTACACCTATCGTGTTGAGGACAGTACCAAAAAGAGGAGGGAGGTACCCCATGAGTGTAAGTGCTTTGGGCCATTTCATGGTGCTAATGAAGGGCTTAGAAGTTGCATTGGTGATTGTCGTGTCATGGTGACCGCCATAATAATGCTCAGCACCATTCTGATGATAGGGGGGGTCTTGAGTGGGCCATGGGCACAGCGAAGAAGGAAGTACGTTGTCCCTTTCGTTCAGAACTTCATTCCAAATATCAGGGCTGACTCCGGTGTATTCTAGTCTCTTCTCCGTGACTCTGGACTTAGGAAGGACATTGAGAAACCATCTAGCAATCTTTTTCTGTGTAGGCCTCCAGTCAAAGGCTGGTTGAGTATCGCTGGGTGCACTGTCTATAGCTATGATAACGACATCCGAAAAATCATCCTTATAGCATCCGCCACCTGGGAGAACGTAGGGGTCATCACCCGTCCAATAACCATGTGGGATAAATGGAATAGTGTTATGCGGGAATCTGAAAACAAGTTTAAAACCTTTATCAAACCATCTTTTTTGGTTTTGGGAGACAGCGGAAGAATCCATGTTCCTGAAAATCCGGGGACAGTGTTGGCCGCTTTATGTCCCATTTCCAAGGTAGTCATAACCGCCGAAGATTTGCCCTTATCCTTTCCATCGAAGGGGGGATTTCCGTAAACGATTCTGCCAATGCCTGTTAACGGGTTCACGTAGGCATCCCAAGCGAGACCATCAAAGCCGATGTTCCCATGATAACAGAAGGGCCTGAGGGCTTTTTTCATTCTAGTGGTGGGTATGCATCTTCTCGAGTAAATTCTAGGGTGGGCATTTAGAGGGTTGGAGAAAAGTTCACAGCCGTTTTTGTCAAGGTTTCTGTCATCCACCAAAATATCTAAGAGGCTTCTTCTTATTGCATAGCAGTTTTTAGGGTCTCCCGATTCAAGCTTACATGCATTGAGGGCTTCATGGATATCGCGTGCCCTATTCGAGTACTCCGCAAGTGAGCATGGGACAGCTTTGTTGGAAAGGCGGTGCCAAGCCAAAAGTTTCCAAAACTCTTTCTTTTGGACATATTGGAGTTCGGGATATTTCAAGGTAAGGTTTGCGCGGAGTCCAAAAATGCAAAAACTTTTCAAAATCTAGATTTTGAGATTCGAGCGATTTAAGTTTGCGCTTAAGTATGGTTAAGTATGGGGGGTGACCGAGCAGTATCGACCATAACTTTTCATTAACGTGGTCAATTTGATACCTGAAGCGCGCAATATGTACAGGGTGCTATGGGCAACCTATTTATCAAATAAAAGATTTTTGAAAAGTTTTTGCATTTTTGGACTCCGCGCAAACCTTACCTTGATTTAATTGTTCCCGTAACATGGTCCACTTCGGGCTTTGCGGTCACAGCAATGGTATTCTTTTTTGAATTTGATGGACGGTACATGCTAGCTTCCGGGAGAGCGTGTAAGTATAATTCCTCATTCATTTCCTGTCTTGGGTCTGCAAGTGGAAAAAGTTTCGATGGCTGTGTTTTGATGTATGTGGTACCCTTTCCAGGGTTTAGTAGTTTAGGCTTTTCTGAGATTTCTTCAGCGATGATTTTCCTTAGTTCGATATCTTGGGTTGTTCTAAGACTATACAAACTATTATTATGTCCTGGGCATTCAAGTTGGATGTGTTCGAAGGTGCATTTTGTATTCTGTTGGCAGTAGGGGCAGTTTTCAGACCCGATTTTCCCCAGTTTAAATAAGCGTGCTGGAGAGGTTTGAAGACCCAGGAGCTCTCTACTTCTAGAAGCGGTGAAAGCTTTAGGTGTCATTTTGGAAATATCTTTGGTAGGGGCGGTGTTATTCTCGTTGAGCATTCTCAGGTGCTTCCCTTGGGACTGTAGGGTTCTCCAATTATGATAGTGTGAGAGTCGTTGAATTCTTCTGATGTGACTACGTATATCGCCTAAAATAGGGACCTCAAAAAAGAATAATGAGAAGGGTAGTTCCTCGGCAGGGTCGTAGCGGGAGATGTCTAAACAGCCCCCTCTGAATGAGGCTCTTTTAGCAGTACGGTCCACTCTGTCATGGACTTTGTCATTATTGTGACCCCTAATCCATTTAAGGATGATTTTACTGTGGTCTCCTTCACTGTAAAAGCCAAGTTCTTCTAGCAGTAGGCGAACAGCCTGCACATCTCTGCGATTAGCTTCACGTAGTTTGTCCCGAGCACTCATGGACCTGCCATCCTTTGTTACCGCAGATATTGCTGCCATGGAGTCAATGGCATGTACCATTGGAGTAATGGATTTGAGGAGTTTCTCTTTTTGTTCTGTGAGTAGAAATCGCAGTCCCGCAATTTCAGCAGATGTGCTACTCGGGTTTTGGATATCTTCCTTGATAAGGAGCCCCGGTGCGGAGAAAGTTCTTGAGGGGGGGATATTCATCTTCCGTACAAGTGGCATCCCGTTGTCAAAGTTTTTTATGGCATATGCTGCCCCACTGCATGCTGTTTTCTTTCCAGCAAATAGGGAACCATCGCTTGCCATATCATAATCTTCCATTTGTTTGCTTTTTTCGGCGTTGGGGGTGGATTCTTCTTCCGAGTCGCTAGGGCAGCTGTATTCACTTTCTTCCTCCGCAGTTTTGTTTTTCATTCTGGCAATAATGGTTTCGTACTGTCTGTCTGAGATGTAATCATAGTGTGAGTTAATATCACTAACTGTAGCAAGGACAGAAGAGGGCGGGTCCATATGGTCATTATATTCGAAAATAGAACCTGCTGGAATTAGGATGCAACCGTCATTGGTGATGCTATATTCAAAGTCGTATTGAAGACTGTTGGTACCTTTGATTCTGACAAAGACATTAGGGTTTATGGCATTGTTACTGTATTCTGTATATTGTATTGACATGGCCTCTAAGTCAATATTGGTAATGTGAATAAGAGAGATGGAATTTCGGTCACCATTTCCTTTCCAATGAAATTCACCCGTGTCGGGGGTACTATGTTGTCTCTATATTGTTTCTTGACATATCTAGCCTGTGGGTCCAAATCTACAGGGTTTTGAAGCATTTCCTTTTCGATTTCGGTTAGCCATCCAGGGGGTCTACTGCCATTCAGCCTGAAAAACATTTACTTTCTTGCCAGTTTTTTAACATTCCACCGCAGGGAGTTAGAAAGGAACCTGTGTGCTTGAGGTTGTATTTTTGTATTGCGGAGGTAACATTCCTCGACATGTAGAGTTGTCTGGGAAGGGTGGTGATTAATGTGGTTTCACCCGCTTCATTTTCAGGGTAATTTTTAGAGTCAATAGCGTATCCAAGTTTTGCCATAATGTGACCTGTACGCCTAAACCAGTTAAAGCGTTTGTCTTTAGTATGACCGTAGGTTGCATAGTGTGATAGGGGAAAACCCGAGATAACATTTTTACCCATTTCGTTGTTCATGTTTTGAATTATTATTTTAAGCCATAGATTGCTATTTCTACGGTATAGTGAGATGAGGTGGGGATCAGTGATACGGTCCGTGTGGTTGTGTTGCCAATATTCGTGTTCATCCGCAGAACACAGGGTGTTCATAGTTTCGGTGATACACGACGCGGTTACAACATCAAAGACACTATCAATACCGTACCCGCCTTGGCAGACTGCTGTCCAGATTATTTGGTGATTGGTGTCAACTGGGCAGCCCAAATATTTAATTATAAACGAAGCTATCATTTTGTCTAATTCAATTGCGACATTCTTTGAGGAGTTGGCAATTGCTGAGGTAACTTTAAGGGGGTATGCCATCCTCGGAACTACAACCGCATTTATAACATATCTTAGCTGGTGTAGAGTCATGTGTTGCAGTTGGATGGATGTGAGAGTAGATTTAAGTCTGTCGATAAGGATTTCCGCCTGTTTGTCCCATTCCCCATTTAGTGCAAACCATACTCCGAGATATCTGTTTACCTCTTTGCTGTTGGAGAAATCGAGGAATTCTGGTGACTCAGGGGGTATCCATTTCGAATCAATGGAAGGACTTGAGTCATTTGTATTGGGCTCCAGGTGACCCCCTGAGATGAGTAAATCATCGGACGGGTCATATCGCGTTACTGTTTTGCCCCGAGGTTTAATGCGCTTTCTGTAAGAGTATTTGGATTTCTTAACATTGATGGGAATACCAATGAAGCTCATAAATTCATTAACTATACCTAGCATATCTTGAACTTCGTCTTTAGTTTTCCCCACGAGAATGATGTCATCACAAAAGAACCGTGCAAAGATATTTAAAGTGGTGTCCTTTTCTAATAGGTTTTGGGAGGGAGGAATAACATTATTTCCTGGTTTGTCTGGTCTATGGCGTTCCGAGTTCAGTTCATATCCATATGTGGATCCTGTCGGGTTTACACCGTTAGCTCTTTTTGCTAACCAAATTGCCAGAATGTCCATAATGGCTACAAACCTTAGTGGGCTCAAAACTTCTCCCTGAGGGACTCCACATTCTAGGGACCATTCATCCGTGAGGCCTTCTTCAGTGAGTACCATTCTAGAAGCATCATTGGTAATGTCTGAGATGATGTTGATTATTTGTGATGGGAGTCCCAGCTTTCTCAGCGCTAAATTGCTCATCCAGAATTCAGCTCTGTCAAATGCTTGTTTGAGGTCCAGGTAAACTACGTGGAGGTCTTTGTCGTATCTATTGGCATCCGAAATTACTTCATTCAGAATTTGGAGTGAGTCATCTATGTTTTTATTCGGAAGAAAGGCATCTTGAATGGGAAAGAGAATGGGGTGAGTGTTAAGTATTGTTTTGAGACGGTTAGCAATTATTGTGTTAAATAGTTTAAGACCCGTTTCCAACATTGTGAGGGGTCTAGAGTTATCTATTGTACATGGTGCAGAGGGATTTTTAGGGATTGGAAGGATGACTCCAGATTTTGCACTCTTTGGAAATTTCCCAGTTATAAGAATGTGGTTAAAAAGTGAGACAGTAACCTCTTGAAAATTTTCTGGGCCCTTGATCCACTGCGAGTATCTCATTCCTGAGGGTCCTGGTGCTGTGGAGATACCGCAGTCCGAGTATGCTTGTTGGAGTTCTTTGTGCGTGATTTCTGTCAGTAGTCTAGCAGCGGCCGTATCGGGGATTTTGGGGCTATCCTTTAGAATGTCAGTGAGCCACTGTGGGAGTTCATCTGGCTCATTCGGGTTAGTAGAAAATAGTTTTCTATTTTTGTATTCATCTAGTGTTGTGTTTAGTCTCTCTGTCTTTGTCTCAGGTATCTTTCCATCACTACCTGGGGTAGCGGCTGCACCTTTTTCAGTAGGTTTCATCTTTCCCATGACTGTGTCTAGAAACCTCGAAAGGTTAGTTGAGAAAAGATGCTGCAGGGCTTCCTTTTCTCGGAGATTGCGTCGTTCAATGTCAGTGTCTCTGCTTTTCTGAAAAGCATTTCTGATTATTACATAATTTTCATGCAAACGTGATCCCCATGTGGCTGCCGTTTCATTG
The DNA here is from genome assembly GCA_001247695.2 of Cymbomonas tetramitiformis. Taxonomy (NCBI): domain Eukaryota; kingdom Viridiplantae; phylum Chlorophyta; class Pyramimonadophyceae; order Pyramimonadales; family Pyramimonadaceae; genus Cymbomonas; species Cymbomonas tetramitiformis. The sequence goes on along the minus strand of LGRX02014422.1, from coordinate 49,674 downwards.
TGTTTGGGTTTGAGCGAGGCAAACGGTAGCGTGCGGGCAGCCTTTTTGGCTTGATTAGGAATGTTGCTTGCATGAGTTCTTGTATCCAAATATTTGATGATGCGGCGTACTGTGTTTAGCCATTTGTATATATAGTTAGATACTGCTGATGGTTTTTCGGACCTCCCAGCTATGTTCAGATTCTTGGTGCCAAAGGCGTCACTTGCCGCCTGATGTGCCAATTTGTGCAGGTTATCCCATGTCGCGTCAGGGTGCATTTCCTTGAGGCCAGTGCTGCCGTTTCTAGTTGCTTCCGATCCATTTTCCATTTCGAGTGTGCTATGTAGTCTTTCAGTGTAAGACACCCAGCCTGTAGCGTATTGGAATAAATGGGCGGTGCAATCTATTTTTTCCGAATGCATCTCAGATCCGTACAGGTTCCAGAATTTAGCAGGCATATGGGGTTGTAGAAGAATATTCCAGCTGGTCATGTGCTCATCTGTGTTGGATTTCGTGATTTTCTTAACTTCCAATGAGCTGAATGACAAGTGTCGTTTGAGATAGGCATTTACATCTTTCTTATTTAAAAGGTGGGGCGAACCTATATGCCAGATGTTATCTTTGTCGTTATGGCCTAGGTTGAGACCACCTTCCGGCATCCCCTTTCCTCTAGAGAGTAAGTGAGCTGCATGCCATGGGCTATTAAGGTGAATCCACCATTCCTTGGGTTTGTTGTGCCATTTTAGACATTGTTCTATGTTGTCTGCCTCTTTATTTTTAGCTATGAGCTTGCTCACTGTTATGGGGCTACCGTCAGTATTATCCCGTTTAAGATCGAGATCAGTGGTGTCACCCTTAATGGTGCTGATAGCGGTTCTAGCTTTGTTTTTATTGATGCACGCGTGCACGAGTTCGTTTGTGCTGTATCCGTTTGCTTCGAGAAGTCCTACAATATCTTTCCTGTTTATTTCCCTTTTTGTATCCTTATTTTCGTTTGTCATTCTAATTGGGTACCCTGGGTACTCATCATGTGTGGTTTCCTTGGCACCATTAAATCTAGGTGTTGGCAAAGTTGTATCGGTGGAAATCTCCGGTTTGGTGTCGTTTTGAGGGAGCTTAAATTCGGCCCATACTATCCCGTGGTCGGAGATGATATAAGGGTTTTCCTCCGTCCATCCTGTTTTAACTGTCATTTCTGCCATAGTTGTGTTGGCCATGATATGGGTGAGTTTTGCTTTTGAGTTTTTGGATATGACATGTGTGAAAATTTCCGTGTTTGGATTACGGTCCATTATCAGTTCATTAAGGGAGCATCTGTCATTGTTGAAATAGGTTAAAAGATGCTTATTCTTTTCGACATGCTCTTGATATGACATGTAATTTCCACCTGACACCCGCTGATTTGGGGTAATGGTGCAGTTTTTGTCACCTATCTCTACGTAGGCCTTTTTTGGATTATTTCCTGCCTTCCCTGCCCAGTCAGTAAGTGGGTTATATAATTCCACTTGTTCCTCTACTAGTGTAGCATCATTCATATAACCGCTGGCTATGTGGAGCTCAAAAACGTTATTTCCTGAAAATTTGGTCATTACTGCTCTCTTTGCATCTCCATCGATTGTGGTGACCGAGGTGGATAGTGGCAAACTTTTCGGATTCCATAGGATCATGGAACCAATGGAAGCTCTTTCATTTACATGAGACGTGCGAATTTGGATTCCTTTTTGTGTCATTAGGGTTTTGATTAATGCAAGGTTTTCAGTATTTACCTTGGTTTCTGATATACATATTATATCAGCCCGTCCGTCAATTAAAAGATTGCAGATTGTTTCTAATTTGATTAAACTGTCTTTATCTTCTTTGTGGTGTCGGAGGCCTCTCATATTCATACCCATTATAATCAAATTGTTAGAGTGTTGTGCTATTTGTAGTTTTGTGAGTCGGTCTATTTCTTCTGACTGTTTCATGATGAATTTGTAGTATGCATCTGCCATCTGCGTCATAAATGTTCTCAATATCAAAGATTTTGTTCGTGCATTTGGTTTTAAGGATTATTCTCTTTTGTTTATGAGAGTGTTTCCTGCGGTATCCATATGTGTGGGGTTCACAAGAAGGCTTTCCTTTGCCTGAGATGAGGTGATTATAAGCAGTGTGGGTGGATTTACAGTATTTGTGCTCAGAATTTGGCTTTGTTGGATGTGCATCAATTTTCGGAAGGTGGGTTCTCAGTGATTGTCGTATGGTCGAAATGGCTTTGTTATTTTCGTGTTTGATTATCCTGGCTTCTCTGCCTGTTTGTGGTAGAATTCTAATGTTTAGGTTTTCAAGTTCGTATAGTAGGTCTCTGTTTAATTGTGCCGCTGAGAAGAATTTAGTGTTGTGCAGGATGTGACAGACTTTGTGGGCTAGTGTAAAATTGAAAATCCCCATGTTATTCGGATGTACTCCCAGTTTCAAGGTTATGCGGTGCACCCTCAGGTCTTGAGGGAAAAGTGTGGAAATGTCTTTCTGGTGTTTATTGTTAGAGATATCAAACTCACAGTGAATAATCTTTCTTTCTGGAATGATGTGGACTGCAGTTGACCATATGTCCTTAGTCACAAGAAGATGAATTTGAATGTTGGTGTTATCCGTGCTCGAGGTGTGATGATATTTCCTATGCGATTCGATGGCTTCTGAAACAATTGTTTCATTAGTGGTGTGTGTCTTCCATTTCAATCTAAAAGTTTCTATCAGAGTTTCTATCTGCTTTTTGGGTGTGGCACCTCTGCGTGTGAGGATGTGGTGGGAAGGTGAGGTCATATTGGGGCCGCTGATTGCGGCGTCATTTCCAGCGTGCTCCAAGTGTTCGAGCTCCAGTGTGTTACGGGTATTCTTTACCTGCAACCCTATTTCTTTCCTCATTTCTAATCGGTATTTATGTATTTCCTTTTGCATCGTTTTGTTGCCATACTCCCCAATACATAAATCAGATTTTACGTACTCGAAAAATGAGGTCTGGTGCGAGCCTCTGTTCCATTGTGCCCATCTGAAGGCGGTTTTTGCTACCCATGTGCCACAGTTGTATGTATCTGTTTGAAATGTTTCCTTGCTAATGGTAGTTGTAAATTCCTTATATTCTGTAATGGTTATGAAAATTTTTAACCAGGTTTTGAGTGCTGCCTCAATCATATTAATGGTTTCTCTTTCGGCTTTATCTCCAAAGGGATCATATATGTAAGCTTCTATTTTCCCAGGTGATGATGAGCGAATCATTATGAGACGCCAATGTATATTGTCACACACACCTATTTGTGTGTGGCCATATTTCTTGAGTCTGCTATTAATGAGTTGTGTGAGATTTTGGTCCTCCCCTGTCATCTTCAGCATCATGTCTGTAAGGTCCATAGGGGCTATGGTACTCGGGTCCCGTATTTTCATTGCATCACCAACATGAGTTGCATCTAACCACCCCTTTTCTGAAAGGAGTGATTCCGTGGCCATTGTGGTTTCAATTACTGCGTTATCTTCGGTGTTTGCTCCACCGCTTAACAGCTGCTCGGGTTCCGAAATATTATATTGTTTGGTATCGTTATCCTTCTTGTGGTGGGTTTTATATTTCATTATTCTTGAAGGTAAATTCATTTTGGGTTTCTTTGCAGTTTGGGTCCGTGTTCTCTCCCAAAGCCATGCCGTTTTGAGGGTTTGAATCATGTATTTCAAGGCGCTCTTGCTTATCCTTTTGCAGGCCTTAGGTCTCTTGTGGGCTAGGTGTATTATGACTCTGGGTCCCGGGAAATATTTTTTAGGGTTCAACTTCATTCTGCTGAGTTCCGCCATTATCTGAAGAAGCATGATAGTGGGCCCGTAAGTGGTTGTTTGCATTTCCGCTCGTGTTTTAATAATATTTTCCTCACATCTCAAGAGGTGTCTCATTATGTAATATGTCATAATTATGCTGCCGCTTATAGATTTATCTATTTTTATTTCCATTTAAAATATATTTCAAACCATGCTGGGCTTACTATAAGATACATATATTGTGTTGAGTTAACAGCCCTTTCGGTCCATACCAGATTGAAGGTATACTTTTTTAGATTTTTCTTCCACCGCGTTAGATTTGCAATATATCGCTGTATTATTTCCGAGCACCGTATTGGTTTATCTGTGGCCCGCTTGACTACACTCCGCGTGTCTTTTATAAGACCAGTGCGCACCTCGCTTCCCCCGCTCCCGTGGTTTCTGAACATTATTGTGCTCTCCGTGTTACGCGTTACACCCACTTGTTGCCTCCCCTCAGCTACCATACCGTTTATTTGGGCATTCCTCTTTCGCACATGGTTTCGTATATGTCCTCGGGTCCCTTCCCTGAAATTTTTTGGTTCTAGGCTCTTTTTTGCAAAATTTCGATTTTTAACGAATTGTGCCTCATGCAATTCGCTTCCGGTCCAAGGTTGTCCGTTTGCCTTTATTTTTTCCCTACTAACCCTTTTTGTCATATATAAGCATTGTGTGAAATATTTTCGCCCCATTTTACTTCTACGCACTTCCACCCGTCCCGTATTCACTAGGTGTCGACTCAAGAGGTTAGGGTTTCCCATTATTTTTGTGCTTATAGCCGCCTTTTCCCCTAAAAACATGTGTCCGTGCCCCCGAGCCTCTCGTAAAATTATTTTATCAGTACTATTACGGTGTATTGCATTCAGTTCTAAGTTGTTTAAACACCGAGCTAAGTTTACCGTGACCCGCTTCAGGTTAGTAACAAACCGCTTCGGAAAGTATATGGGTTTATTTGTGTTATTTGTTGACCGCATGTTGTTTTCCAGGCACCGTGTAAGTATTATTAAACTTTCTGTATAATGCATTGAGTTAATAGTATGCCGTGTTAAGTTACCTGCATATTGTGTAGTGTTTCCTGCTTTGGTTTCCCGTCCTCTTAAGTTTGCTAGGCACCGTGTGTGGTTATTTATTAATATTTTGGTGTTTGACAACCGGTGCAGGTTTTCATATAAGTTTGTTGGTTCGGGTGCCTCGGAGGGTGAGCTATGTGAGGAACTGTATTCACTGCATAAGTGTTTATCAAGTGGCAGGGTATTATTATGCCAGTTGTGTGCTTTGTATTTATTTAGTGACGGTGTGCCGTACACAGGAGGGTCCCTATGATGAAGGTGTCTATATAATGCAAGTTTGAGAGTGAACTTTGAGCCATCTGTATGCCCGTGCTCTGGTTCAAGATTGAGCTTTTGAAGTCGAGAGAAATATGTATTGTGTGGTGAGACAAACTGTGGGGAGTGAACAGAGGGAAAAGCAAAGCAAGAGCAGGGGTGTAAATATTTGCTGTGCATACTTAAATTTACTGCTGGCCGGTGGGTCACAATGAGCAGAGCAAGGAAGAGATTGACTCTTCTGGTTTTAGGGATGCTAGTGAGGGTCACTTGCATATCAGATGCTTGAAAGCACAAAGTCTGAGAGAGTGTTCAGAGAGGAGAGACAGGTTTAACAGTCCAATTTCTCAGTATCTACCTTCAGCAAGATTAATTCCTCCGTCACCTTCCTGTGTCAGGGGTTGTCTTTGGCTGCCTCCTGCGGGGATCTTGTGGGCAGGGCTGAGAGCTGAGGGGGTGAGCTTTCTCTTTAATGCTTTAGCTTTTGCTGCTTCCCACTTGGCTGAGTTTTTTGTGGGGGTACTCGGCGGTCCTGGAGGGCCTCCTGGTGGGAATCCTGGGGGGCCTCCTCCTCCTGGTCCTTTTCCTTTACCAGATCCTTTCCCCTTTCCCTTCCCTTTCCCGCTGTCCATACAGTTCTTGGAACAATGACCGAACCTTTTGGGAGATGGGGCACACTTGAAACACTCGTGGGCACTGCACTGGGTAATCAGGACTACTCCAACGGGGTTGTAGATGTACTGGAGTGGAATGAAGTAAACTGCGTGCTCCGGATTTTGAATGTCCGGTACTGCCGGTTCCGGTGCTGCTGCAACTGGGGGCCTGAGTACTGCGTAGATCCTTCTGACCAGCCGTGATCCTCTGCCCTTTCCTGGATGTTCTGTGAATGTCTGTTGAAAGACCACCCGCTTAACAAAGCTTGAAAATGGAGTCGTGAGCAGGAATGAAACTATGTTATCCGTCGAGACCTGAAGATTGGGAGCGGAAGCACGCAGGAACAGGTTAAATCGAGTCAGTCTGGAAGATTTTGGTGTGATGTTAAAGCGCTGCCCGTCCACCAGAAGAATTCCCAGCTCGAGGATTGCAGCCGCTTCTTCCTCGCTCTTTAGCTGAACTTTGATGAAGGGAGTCTGCGTATTAACTCTGGTTAGAATGCGCGTTTTCGCAATGTTTATAGGGATGCGAGCTTTAAAAGAACAATGGAGCTTAATGCAAGAGCGGTAGTTGTGAGAATGCTTTTTTACGTGAAGTGAAAGGGAGGTTTTTACCTTAGCAACACCCGATGTGTCCACCTTTCGCGTCAGACCGTCAACCGCCAATGAGCCAACGTCGAGATGTTTCCTGGTCAGGGTCTCCTCGCACTGCCTTCTGACTTCGCTCAGCTCGCGTCCAGTGAAGCGCGCGATGTTCTGGACGTTGTGCCTCGTGATCTTCAGCGTCTGAAGGAAGTCTTCGTTCTCCAAGTCACCTTCGTGGCCTTCGATTTCGGTTTCGGTTTTCTTCACCGCCTCAGAGTAGTCCACTGCCGTTTGAAGAGATGCGAGGTCGAACTCTGCTTCCTCTTCGTGGCTGACAAGCGACACTTCTCGTTGTCCAGTCAGACCGTCGATTCCGTCGTACTCGCCTGTGTTCACAACTGTTAGTAATGCACAAATGAAAAAAGAAATGCTTGCTATCTCTAAATGCTGTGCGTGAGCTTTCGTTATTGCGTTTTGCAATGCGTCAGTTGTGATTAAACAATGGAGGAATGCGAGGCTGTTTAATTTTGTACCTGCTTCTTCTCTTTCTTCCCAGGTGTCCTCGTTTTGGTCACCTTCGGCTTGTGCTCCCTCGCGTGCACCCAGGTCGATTTCTGCAAGTCCAGAGGCTGAGGGGGACTGTTGTGTTTGCTCCGATGCCTGTTTTGCAATGCGTTCGTCTACTTGTATCTGAACTGACTCCAGTGTGGGAAAGTACAAGTCATATTCCAGGAGTGCTTCAACGATGTTTCTGATGTTTTCCCTCTGGACTGTGTTCCTGGTGTATTTTATCAGCTTCTCAACGTTTGTGATTGCTGCTGCTGACTCAATGACAACTTCGTTTCCTTTCACTGAGCACATATTTGTCGCGTGTCTGAAAATGTTCCACAGGAAAGTGCACATAGTGGATGGCCTTTCGATGTTTCCGAAGAACTTCTTGTGATTTATTGGAATGTTTCGCGCTGCGAAGACTGCGTCTGCTTTCGCAAGGAAAGTGGCATAGATGCGGGATGAGACTGTATCCTGGTCTAATTTAGCGCTCCACTTATCACTGTCTCGGATCACGTCTGAGTTCATACTCCTCATAAAGTCATATTTCTGCTGTATGGTTTCCGGCTGAGTGAGCGAGTCCATATCTGTGGGTCCTTCTTCGTTCATAATTCTCCTGTGTGAAATTAACAACAACGCGACAATCAAGCTCGTTAAAGTTCTGATGTTGTTATTCTTTTGTTCTTTCAGTTATGCGTAATGTTGCGCTTTACGGTTTTGGTTCCTCACTGGAGAGCTCAAGGCTCTCCAGCTTCTCCAGGCGTTATGTTGCTCTTTCCCCAGGACCTTCGTAAAAAACTCAGGTCGCTGGGTACTTAAATTTCATATTACATATCAAGAAAACATACAAGCTAAAGCAAGATCATACCGCAAGGTTTAGGGTTTGAAGCAAAGGACACCATATTTCACTATAAGAAGCAAAACAGGGGTCGAAAAATACCTTCTGGTCGACAAAATTCTAGGAAAAACGTCTACTCAAACCTAAAATATTATCATAAATAATATGCGCGAAAAAACATTTTTTCCAGTGCTGAGACCTTCGGACGTTGGGACATTTTTTCCCTTCCCCCCTTTTTCCCCTTCCCTTCCCCCTTTTCCCCTTTCCCCCCTCCCCTTCCCCTTTTTCCCTTTTCCCTTTCCCCCCTTTTCCCCCTTTCCCCCTTTCCCACCCCTTTTTTCCTCCCCCCCCTTTTCCCCTTTCCCCCCTTTCCCCCTTCCCCTTTTCTTCCCCTCCCCCTTTCTTCCTCCCCTTTCTTCCCCTTTCCTTCCCCTTCCTTCTTCCCCCCCTTTCTTCCCCCCTTTCTCCCCCCCCCCTTTCCCCCTTTCCCCTTTTCCCTTCCCCCTTCTCCCTTTTCAGTGCGAAGTGTGTGGTGGGCCTACGGCCCACCAAATTCCCCCCGCTACGCGGGGCATTTCCCCCTCTGTGAGCAGTACCCTATCCCCATGTCTTACGACAAGGCTCGATAGACGAACACGAAGCAGAAAAAACAGACTTGATGAGACTTTCTCTCGTCCGTCTCGTGTCTGCTCGAGTGCTCGTCACATCTTTTCTTCGATCCATCGCATGATCTTGATTGGATCTGCATCTCGTGGTTGTCAATCTTGCTCTTGTCATGTCATACCCTCGACCCGTCGACCGTGAAGTAGAAAATCTTTTCGAGGACCGAAAAAGTCGTCCCAACCGAGATCAGATCCCTCATAATCGATAATGTTCAGCCCAGAATTTTCTCAACTACCTTTCGCTTCTTCCTGTGAGCCTTCACCTACTTATTTGGAGCCTTTACTTGTGAACGTTTTGTAGTCGATATTCATTCATTGAAGAATCGAGTGCTGAGCGTGCCAATTGTCTTCCCCCACTTCGTGTCGGGAGGGACGAAAGCCACGGAGTCGGAAAAGATGCAAACTGCCGTTCGAATAAAAGTCCGTGTACCAACTGCTGCTGACTATCCAATTCACTTCACTTCTACCGTGCAGTGGCATATGGGGTAGCCAGAGTGTATATCGTGAGAACATAAACCCTTGAGCTGCACCTGTCTTCAGGGAGCCATACCAAGCTCGCGACTGGCACCCGTTCTCGCAGACTTGTTTCCGAGCTGCTATCGTATTGTGCATCTCATATGTACAGAACTGCAAAGTTCTTGTGTAAACTGTGCATAACGCGAGCGTCAGTGTGAAATGTCGAAGCTGTATATATTTTTCGCACAGCTTATCCCAGCTTTCACTTCGTCGCCTTCGATTCAAACCCTGCGGTGCCTCCCTACCCTCGCCCAACTTTGCTCCACGTTTGTGCTACGTTTTAATTGTGCCAATCAACGTGTCCGCCTGTAAAATCCAACCGCCCCTTCGGCATACAAACACGTAATTGGCTTTTGTTGTGCTCCAACTCAGTCTTTCAGAAGGTGAAACCAGCATCGCGGATTCCGGTTGGCAACACTGCAAGAGCCTGCTCAAGGCCGCCCTACGGCATCCCCCACTTGAGCAAGAGTTTTAAGCTGTGGCCAGATAGTCTGGCGAAGGACTTTGCTCAAGTCTGCGCTCCAGCATACGTAAGTCGCTTGACAGTATTTAGGGTTTCGTTTGATAGCACACCCGCCCTTTGTTCGGAAGTTGCACTGAATCCAAGTGGCCGCATGGTGTTGTAAACCAGGGGGGATGTCAGGCTCACAGAACGAGTGCATCGCGTTCCCGTCGCAGATCGCGCTGTGCGCATCAACGCAAGACTCACGCGACCTCGTCGTGTTGTCTCCGATGGGGCGATACATGGTTTAACTCGCCGGTCCACCAGGCCGCGCGTCTCTCAGCAGGCTAAATCGCGTAGTGTACACACGCCAGCGCGCTTCTCGCGTTCAGGGGCACTCAAACCAGCCAGCTCCGCGATCGAACGATCGAAGGACGTGCTTTTGGCTCATGAAGCAGACGCAGAGTTGCAAGCCTTGTACCTCATTTCCCTGCGTCGACCTGGGCCTGAAGCAGTCGGCGCCGCATATCGTTGCTGGAAGTGGAAAGAGGCAGTCCTCGGAAACGGCCACGACTTCTTCGTCCCCAGACCAAGGACCACGCGCAAGCTCGCTGCTGCACTCGTTGCGTCGTCGTCTTCCGAGGTGCCTATTCTCGAGGCGCTCGTGCTCGGCAACTGTGAGAGGTTAGACGTGTACCTGTGCTGCGCAACCGCGCTTCCTGCTGAAGACGTGCTGGATCATATAGCCGCGCAGCTTGCGTGGCAGATCGATCGTTGGTCTCGTGGAGACGGCAGTCAGCAAACGGTATCCAGATTTCTGACAACAGCCCCACTCAGCTGGCACGATCGGGAGGGTTTGGTGGCTTGGCCATCTTCTTCTCAGTGTGCGAAGAGTTCTTCGACCTTCGTTCGTGAGTTAAGCCGAGTCCTCGTGCTGACGGCCGGCCCTGCTGACGTGGCGCGATACTGCTGCACCGTGGCGATGGGCCTCGAGGGCCGGCCCAAGCATACCTACAATCCGAGCTCATCGCGGGATGCCCACATCATGTTGCAGCTGCGCCGAACCCTTCACGCAGCGTCGGCGCCTGCTACTGGAGCGCCAGGCTCCGCGTCCGCTCTGAACCCGCCATGTGGAACACAGCTTGGCCTGATTTTACGGAGTGGGCTTCAAGCCGGTAAAGCAGCACGGAATCCGGCGGACCTGCCGCAGATGCGGAAACTTCGAGGGTCGAGCAAGGGAAGCGGGCGCTACGCTCAGCCCGTTCCCATGGAGACCGCCTTGGCCGCCGTACAAGAGGCAATCGATTTGGTGTTGGAGCCTGTTCTTAAGGAATATATGGGCAAGCTGCAGGCTCTTGACAATAGCAATCAGATCCGCAGATTACGGCAACGTGTAGAAGAAGTGGCTGACGAGCTCTTGCAACGAGCGCCCCAGCTTGACTCATCAACCACCCGATCAGTTAATAAAGAGGCCCAGCGCCTGTTACACGAACCCACTATCCTCCTGAGGAACGGAGTTTCGGTAAATGAGAGTGCAGTGGTGAATGCGATAGAGGAGAGTTTGATTGAGATGCTGCGATAGTATTGTCTTTCTCCAGAGCAGTGGAATTCTGACTGATATTCAACGCTTAAGATTGCTAAACTAGATACTTGTATGCCCACTTTGAATATTGGAAAGGTATTAGATCATCTTGTGCGATGCTTTCTCTGGCAAGTATTGAGTTGAAATGTTTCCGAATCGCTGGAGTGTGCGTAATGCATGTCCAACCCATTGTCTTGCAATGTCGAAATTTGGCAAAGCAGTTTGTCAGTTTCAGATTTTTCAGCGTTATCCGACGCAAAATCGGTGACTTAGCTTCTGACCTTAGCTTTCGGTGCTTGTATAGTATTGCTCATAAATTTGAGGGCAACGAAAAGCGGGCGTGGTGTTGCCAAGACCGCCCGAACCTGTCGGTCGCGCATCCGCGCATGTCACCTCGGTTCCATAGAAGGTGTGCAAGTGCGCGAGGTGGTTCGTCTGCTCCCATAAGGTATGGTTGTAGCCGATTTAAAAAAGGTGAGGCATTCACTGGGTAGGGATTCTCAAGCAGCTCAAGTAGACTATTGACACTACAACGGTGTCACTTGCGACCCGACCGGCCCAGTGACCAGTTATCCTTTCGCCCATCTCATAGACCCTGCATTGATAAGGTGACCCCCTAATTTTCTGAAAACTGCCATATTTTTAATTTTGTAAAATCGGAATCAATTTCAGCAAAATTTTCATCGAAATTGGGAAACGAATGCTATGGGGGTCAATATAGGGGCCATGCAGGGGGGTTATCGATGCCTATCGACTGCCCACTACACCCCTCGCATTGTTACTTTGTTATAGTCGGTTTTGGGGTTGTAATAAAGAATTAGGAGAAACAAAGGGTGGGGGGTTTGCATTATTGACTAGGTGCATTGTTTGTTTGTGCGACCCTTGGATCGGCGCTAAGATTTGATTCATTCCGGATTGGTTTGTGTGTGCCCAATGTCTGATCGAGGCGTGCCCGATACATAAATACGCATTGTTTGTTATTGCGGAGAACGCCATTTGGCTTGCACGATTTGATTAATTGCCAGAGGACTGTTTGTTATTGGCCCAACTCAGATCGTCGTGACAAAGCCTGTTCGGGGGTGCTCTATAAGAGCTTCTAAGACTACTTACACAATGCAGGGAACCTAGTTCAATCCTACAAAGAGATATATATTGCTGTAAGCATGATACATATATGTAAATCGGATCTTTCTTAAATGTCGGAGTTACAACAGCCAGGTGTGGCTGTTCACAGTAACAAATTCAAAACTGTTTCATTCAGCCTGCTCGGCTGCTTTATGCCCTGGTTTCCGATCTCGAACTTTCGAACATAACTCGATGTCGACTCCTGTCAGGTCCCATCATGCTTCATGAGAACTCGATTTGTCACATCATAGAATCTGCCGACTAGCCCAGTTATATCATCACTATATTCCGAGCCACTCCATATCACTCTGAATAATTATAACTGTGCTGACTCGGCAATATTGGAGGTCTACCAGCTTTCCCTCCAATTTCTCTGACTGCTGGTTTTCCCACCAAAACTCACTTTCGGGTCAGGCATTTCTGTCAGTCATTTCTGTCAGACCCTCTTGTCATCTGGTCACATAAATGCCTGTCACTGGTGACTGTCATAGTACCCGTCACTCGTAGCTCTGACGCGCCGTCATACTGTCTCGTGACTTACCCTAGCACAACTCTCCCCCCCTTTTAGGCGCGCGCTTACGTCCTCGCTAGCGTTAGTGTTCGCCTGTATTTACATTGTCTGGGGATCAACAAACATGCACAGTGATGCTGGCTTCTAAGCCTCGGGTTCTCGGGTCCCGTGCCCCTCAGTCCTTGGGTCTGAGTCCCCCTGGCTTCTAAGCCTCGGGTTCTTGGGTCCCGTGCCCCTCAGTCCTTGGGTCTGAGTCCCCTTCCGCGCTGGAGGTTTCCCGAGGTTCCGTCCCCGAATTACGCTGCCAACGCTTAAACGGTTCTGTCGCCCTGGTACTCCTCTCGCTTTGCGGGTCTTGCGCTGCTTTGCGCCCTGAGGGTTTTAGACCCCAGTATCTTGTTCCTGCATCGAGATCTCGTCCGTCTGCGCTGTCAGAGTGGCGATGATGTCCATGATAGCTGCTGCACTTTCCTCGCTCATGCGCTTGCCCAACTTCAGTCCACAGAACAGATGGTGCAACAAGGTGCGGGGAATCGCGTATACTGCTTGCGCTGACCCCATGCCTCGTGTTCTGGACGCTGAAACTCCTTCTTGCGATGTGTTCTCGTGCTTTCCCAGCACAGCTCTCGCGGGACATGGCGTTGCTTGAGTACACTGCAGCAGGGGTACGGGTAGCACGGCGTTCGTCCAGATATGTGTAGGTTTCATGTAAGGTGTCCCATACCTACAGTAGGAGACGGGGTGAGGATCGGGTAACCCCTTCATCACAGATCGCGTGTGCAGCCCTCGCAGAGCATCCCCAGCTGGGTTCTCAATGAAGTAGTATGCTGGATCGTAGTACTCGATGATCTGCCGGGTACGTTTCACTCGTCGATCAGCCAGTTCCAGATCTGGTACTCCTATAGTCTTGGCCTTGCTGTACTCCTTACATGGTGGGCTCGCCCAGATCACGTCGAAGTGGTGTCGGGGGTACAGCTTGTAGTTCCAGTGGAGAATGTCCTCGGTGCATGTTGCTTGCCACTTGGGAAGAATATCCACTGTCACCACTTCGCAGCCGTCGAACTGTCGTTGGAACTGTTGTTCTACAGACCCAGTCCCACAGAAGAGGACGAGGATCCTCACAGGATGTTGCACCGTTGTGAGATGCGGCTGATAGACCTGACTGGCACCCTTACTGTAAACCTTCGGAGTGGGGGCTCTCATTGCCATGAGCTGAGCCCTCTGCTCCTGCTGCTGGCCGTGCGTCTCCCTACGCCTCTTTTCTGGAGCCCTCCTCTGCTTCTCCTCATCGGCCTCAAAGGCTCTCAGAGGTTCCAGCCTGCCTCCCTTGCCCTCCAGGTCTTCTCGAGTCCGCCACTGGCTGTGACTGTGTGGTAATCCCTTCCACTTGGTCAACCACTCCTGTACTGACCCGCCAGTTTTCCCGCCTAGCTTTCTGAAGCGCGTGCGAATGATGCGCTCCACCTCGCGCTCCTTCTGCCCTTCTACCATTACTGGCGGTGGTGTCATCTCCTCCCGTCTGCTAACAAAGTGATCTGCGCCTGACTGTACTGGGCTGAGCCTGTCTGCAGTGAAAGTGTCATGTACCTTCCAGTGCACGGGCAACTCCAGTCTGTATGCTGACGGGGCTCCTCGGTCCTGTACTGGCAGTTCTTGCTGTCGATCGTTGTACAAACACTCTACTACTCGCAGAGGTCCGTGCCGCAATTTGCGCAGCTTGGGTTTCAAGCCCCTGTCACCGGGCAACGTCAAGTGCTGTCCATCCACCCACACCTGATCATTCACCTTATACTGTTGGAGACGGTGCCGTGCATCGAACTGCTCTATCATACGCTGCTGAGCCAGTTGCAAACCTTCTCGTGCCGCCTGCAGCTGCTGCGCGAACTGCTTGGCCAGCTGGTGAGCGGTACCCTGCTTGTCCGCTGCTGTGCGACCTCCCTTCCTCCTCTTTGCGCCTCCCTCCAGAGCTGCGTCCATGAAGAGGTCCAACTGAGTCGCTGGCGCATGTCCATACACCAGTTCGAACGGTGAGAACCCTGTCACTGCCGACTTGGAGTCGTTGATGGCGTACTCCACTGGAGCCACCCACAGGTCCCAATCCTCCTGGTTCTCTGCCACGTAACAACGCAGCATGCGCTCCACAGTGTGGTTACTGCGCTCAGCCTGGCCATCACTCTGCGGGTGATAAGGGGTGGTGCTGGCTACCTTCACGCCCATCAGTCGCATGAACTCCTGAGTCAGAGCGTCTCGAAAGCGCGGGTCCCGGTCGCACACAATCTTCATCGGGGCCCCGTGCAGTCGCCACACTGCATCCATGAACATTCTGGTCACCACCTCCGCTGAGCTATCGTTATACGCCATTGGAACCACGTGCACCATCTTACTCAGTTTACAAGTAAAGGTGGCGAAGGCATTCACACCTCTCTCTGTCGTGGGAAGCCCAGTAACAAAGTCTATACTCACCACTTCCCACAATCGACTAGGCACAGAGTGAGGCTGTAACAGGCCTGCTGGGTATCCTTGGCGCGGCTGGGTTTGCTGACAGGTTACACAAGTCTTCACCCATTCAGCTACGTCCAGGTCCATTCGCGGCCACCAGAATCGTCGTCTGACTCTGTCCAAGGTCTTGTCCCTCCCTGTGTGACCTGCTGCAGGTGCTTCATGAGCCTCCCTCAAGACCAGCTCTCTCAGAGGGGAGTCGGGAGCTAAGACCACCTGATAGCGCCCTTCCGCCACTCTCCAGATGATGTTACTCACCAATCGAAAATGCTCGGTGCGGTGATGCTGAGTGGCCAGTAGTTCCTGCTTCAGTCAGGGCTGAAAGGTACTCACTGCGCCTGTGCTCTGCTCGTAAGGCGCGCAGAAACATGCCTGGTTCCACCACACCTGCCTGGTCCCTGATCTTGGCTGCTGCACCCTTGAGAGTCACTGCTGGTGATGCTAAGGGTCTTTCCCTTGGAGCTGTGATCTCTTCGAAGTGCTTTCGCTGCGGCTTAGCCAACACTACCAAGACGGGCCATGGAATGGGCAACTCCTGCAAAGCTGTACGGTGTCCCCTTTCTTCGCCAGGAGAGACGAACATCCGGTTGGGCTCCCCTTGCTCGTTCACTCGGGGTATGGTCTCTGCAATCTCCATTCCATACTCTCGCAGCAAGGGCCGCCAGTCAGCCTGCGGGAAGTCAGGCAACAGGAACAGCGCGGCTGTGCTCTGGGGGGCGTGTCGGGCCTCTGAAGCGTAGTGCCTTAGGATGTCTGCAATGCTCACCTTGGAATCCGAGAAGGGTGGGTTACACCACACCACGCGACCCCTCCACTGTTCCTTCAGGCAATCTGTCCAGAACGTGTCCACCTGCCGGTTCTGCCCCATGAGGTCGCAGCATGCGTCCACCTGGAACCGTCCACCCAACACTTTCTCGTACTTGGCTTGCAATCGACTAAACTCGGACGGAATC
>LGRX02014422.1:0-22987 GCA_001247695.2 Cymbomonas tetramitiformis | reverse complement strand
AGCGCTGCGGCTGGGTTCCTGTGGATACTGCGAGGGCTCCCCGCCTCCCTGGGGACCTGAAAGCAGCGCTGCGTGGCTCTCGTCTCTCGGGCCCCTTGTGAGCAGGCGGCCCTCGAGCACATGGGCAACAAATTTGGCTTCTTCTTGCCGGTGCTTACTCCCTTCCCTTCCTCCTTCGCAAACTCGCGCACTCGTATCCCGGACCCCCATCCCCGGGATTGCAGCGGCGGCAAGGCCCCACATTTGCCTCTTCTTTAGGAGATGCACTTAGCTGACACGGCTGCTGCTATTCGATACCCGGCACTCGTGTTCCCGACGTGACCCTCGAGCTGCACCCACCTGGAACCACAGTCTGCAGGCACCGTCAGGTGTGGGCTGCATCCACACGCAGCCCACGCGCTTTTCTCTCCAGGTCGGTGCGCTGGGCCGAGGCCTACCAGGCAAAAGGCCTAGCGCCGCCGTCCTCGTGAGGACCGCAGTTCCGGCTGCTGACGTGCTGCGCCCCCGATCAGGACAAGGAATATGTGGCAGACATGAAGAAGATGATGAAGTATCTCGCCGCAAAGGTGCGCGCCACGAAGCGTGCCACATGACGCGGTGCATGGCTGTGAGTGCTGCCACACCTGCTATTGGGCGCATAAGGGAGACCATGAGGGGGGGCACTTCACTGCAGCTGCCAGGAGGGTGCTTAAAGGGCAGCAATGATTGGGACACCTTGCTGCAGCTGCCTCAGAGGTGGCCCAGCTGCCAGGGGATGATTGCGTGACGATTGGCCTTAGAGATGGCCCAGCTGCCAGGGGATTGCGTGACGAGAGGCCTTAGAGATGGCCCAGCTGCCAGGAGATGCGTGGCGAGAGGCCTTAGAGGTGGCCCAGCTGCCAGGGGATTGCATGACGATTGGCCTTAGAGGTGGCCCAGCTGCCAGGAGATTGCGTGACGAGAGGCCTTAGAGATGGCCCAGCTGCCAGAGGATTGCGTGACGAGAGGCCTTAGAGGTGGCCCATCTGCCAGAGTTGCGTGACGAGAGGCCTTAGAGGTGGCCCAGCTGCCAGGGGATTGCGTGACAATTGGCCTTAGAGATGGCCCAGCTGCCAGGAGATTGCGTGACGAGAGGCCTTAGAGGTGGCCCATCTGCCAGGGGGGCGTGTGAAGGGAGGGGGTGAACGCGGCGCAAGAGAGGGCGGCCACCTGTGGATGTCTCTTTCTAGCGTCTGCTTTCACTGCGGGCCTGCGCATTTCTGTTCGTTTGCGGTGTCCAGTGACAATATTGAGGCATGTCCGGCGTTTGTCCCCTTGTGTACGTGAAGCGTGTATCCAAGGTGCGCGGCACTCTGACGCTTGTGCTGGCTCGTGGATCCGCGCAGATACAGCTGGGGAGCATGTGCTTGTACTGTGAGAGGGAGTTCAAGGACCCGGAGGGGGCGCGCAAGCACATGATTGACAAGGGCCACTGCAAGGTGCGTCGCTCAGCCCCCCCTCGCCCGCATGCACCCGTGTGCGCATTCTGATATTTCATCGGGTACTCAAAGGTGGTGGGCACGCGAGAAGAGGATTTTCCCACTCGCTTCGTTACTTATCTTCGATTTAGGATGCCTGGAACCTGACATTGGTCTCACCCCCTGCCCCCTCTGTCCTCGGGTCGGGTGGTGACTGATTGCGTCGGTTCGAGTCGGCCGATCAATGCCCTCTCCGTTAGATGCAGCACGAGGCATGGGCCTATGGTTGTGCGCGCAGCCCCCTCCCTTGAACTGCGGGAGCGCCTCGCGCATGTGCCGGGAAGGGCCTCAGCCCTGCCGAAGCGATACCTCAACATTGAGGGACAGCGGCGCGGTGTGTGGTGCGCGTGGGGTGCGCAGCTGAAATACGGAATCGGCGAGGAGGATGCAGAGGAAGAACTCGAGGTGAGTGCACGCGGGCTGCCTCCTCTCGGGCGGCACTGGACAGAAGTGTTGCGCCCACCCGCACCCCCTCAGACCCCCTCCACTATATGCTATGAGGCAAACTGTGTTGATTGTCAGGCCGGGCAAGTGCCCGGTACCAAGTAAGGCGCCGTTTCTTCCGCGCATGATCCGACGGTGATCCTGTCAACACACTGTGGTCAGCATGACGATACCTCCCTGTCAGCATCAAGCGCTCCGATGTGTCCCTCACATGGTGGGCTCCTCACTGTCGCCGCCCAGCGGGAGGTCGGGCGCACGGCGGGGGCGGGGGAAAGCGGGGCTGTGCTACACGCGGCTGGCCAGCGGTAGCGCACGGGGCACCCCTGCGCAGCCACGCGGATCTAGCAGTTGTAGCCAGGTCCGCCGGCTCAGATCCGTTTTTTCTCTGACAACCTCTGTGGCCTCGGAGTGCACACAGGAGTTCTACGACTACTCTTCACAAAATGCAGGTGATGCAGGTACGCATACCTCCCTTGCGTCTCCACGTCGCTCTGCCTCCTTCCTTTTATGCGGACCAGTGACCCCTTTGATCTCACCTCCCCCCATTGGTCCGCCTTATGTTTCGTACCTCCCTTGCATATGATTCTGGGCTCACCATGCCCCTTTCCTGCTCATGCCCATGCTGCAATTCCCCCCTGGATCCTCTAGTTGGCCCTCTGAACCCTCCTTTTGGCCCCTGAACTCTCAGCCTCATTTCTGCTGAGGGTGCGTGTAGCGCTTCCACCCCGGCAGGCGGGGAGCTCGTCATGACGGAGGCGGAGTCTGCGGTGGGGCTCACTAATGAGGGCCTGGAGCTGACCGTGGGCCGCAAACCGGATGGAACCGGGGGGCGCATCATCGGTACGTCGCACACCCGGCCACTGTGCAGATCGGACAGAACCGGGGGTGCATCACTGGCATGGCACACACCCGGCCAATGAGCACCACGCGCCAACATAGTGCGAGTTCCGTGACAAGCCGCCTAGTGCGACCCCACTCTTGCGAACGTGCTGGGTTTCTGCCCAGATTTTCCTCCGGCCGATGAGAGTGGCATACACATGGTGCTCAGTGGTACATGGAGGTAGCGGGTTTGCCGGCGTCATTATGTAGAGGGTACAGTCATGCGGGATAACATGTGCAGTGCCACATGGCGTCTTGGGGCATCAGCAGTGCGTGGAGGTATTTTCGTCACACACATCACAATCCAGATTTTGGCGTTCAGTCGCCCAATTAAGTGCAGCGAGGGTTTGACCGTGCAGGTTCAAGAGAGTTTGCAACAATCTACAAGCAGAAAGTACGGCCATCCGACGAGCGTGAGGAGGTTCTGGCCAATAAGGTTGCCATCCGGTGAGCCAAGCTGTTCTTTCTTTCTCTCACTGACAAAATAAGGCCATGCATCTGTCACTGCTCCCTGCACAGCTGCCTGAGTGCTGCGGATAATGGGAAGCGGAGTGTGGCGCCCTAAGGGAGCAAGGGCATGTCATTGCCGGTGTCTCCGTGACGGGGCAGGCACGGGGATGTGCTGACAAGAGTGGGTGGGGATGTGGAGAGGGGGCCGAGGTGAGGGGTCGCAGAGAGCGTAATGGTGCGGCTGGTGCGCTGATGCCACTGCAGCGAATCACCGCAATGAAGCAAATCAAGCTGCATAGAGAGATCAGAAAAGTGACGCCTTCGCATCCCTGCAGCCCTATTCCCCCTCTGCAGCGCCGCCACCCTATTCCCCCTCTACATGTGGTTTTTTGTCATTACATTACTGGTGGTGGACCGCATCGTGCAAAGCGTCCTGTAGTTTCTTGTATTGTCCAGATTACCAGAGCAGCACTTTACAGGCTGCATGGTCATCACGTGCTAGGTATTGTCCAGATTACCAGAGCAGCACTCTACAGGCTGCATGGTCATCACGTGCTAGGTATTGTCCAGATTACCAAGAGCAGCACTCTACAGGCTGCATGGTCGTCACGTGCTAGGTATTGTCCAGATTACCAGAGCAGCACTCTACAGGTTGCATGGTCATCACGTGCTAGGTATTGTCCAGATTACCAGAGCAGCACTCTACAGGCTGCATGGTCATCACGTGCTAGGTATTGTCAGATTACCAGAGCAGCACTCTACAGGCTGCATGGTCATCACGTGCTGGGTATTGTCCAGATTACCAGAGCAGCCTCTACAGGCTGCATGGTCATCACGTGCTAGGTATTGTCCAGATTACTAGAGCAGCACTCTACAGGCTGCATGGTCATCACGTGCTAGGTATTGTCAGATTGCCAGAGCAGCACTCTACAGGCTGCATGGTCATCACGTGCTAGGTATTGTCAGATTACCAGAGCAGCACTCTACAGGCTGCATGGTCATCACGTGCTAGGTATTGTCCAGATTACAGAGCAGCACTCTACAGGCTGCATGGTCATCACGTGCTAGGTATTGTCCAGATTACCAGAGCAGCACTCTACAGGCTGCATGAGTCATCACGTGCTAGGTATTGTCCAGATTACCAGAGCAGCACTCTGCAGGCTGCATGGTCATCACGTGCTAGGTATTGTCCAGATTACCAGAGCAGCACTCTACAGGCTGCATGGTCATCACGTGCTAGGTATTGAATGTGACGTGCAAGGTGTGTCGGTTCATGTGCAGTTCGAGTACAAGAAAAATGCTCTCAAGCAATCGTCGGATAACAACTACAGTAATGCGAATGCCTTGCGCAATGTCCCATACTAAGCCGAAGCGCTCGCCATCAATTCCAGCGCCTCTACTTTGCCAACCCAAAGAACACAGTTGGATGCAATGCTGGAGGCTGGCGATGATATAGTGCACTGGAGTAGACGTGCTCCCCCCTTGTACAATTATGACAGAGCAACTAATTGGCTGCGTATATGCATCATAGGCACAGCACGAAATTATCAACGTCGACCCAGCAAAAGAGAAGTTGGATTTGATAACTGTTTGTGCCATTCAGGGCACCGTTAGGTGGAGTGAGTGCTACATGGTGGCTTTGTTTCTCTTTTGCTCGAATCCTCATTTGCCAAAGGCAGGCACTGCAATACATTTCATTAAAATGATTTTGTAAAGTGTTTAAAATGCATTTCGTGCTTTTACATGCTTTCTAAATTCATGTTTTTGATGAGATGTCCAGACTGTCTGTGCACGTCACCAAAAGGAAAGAGTCCTCTGGGTCGGGAGCGGTGGGAAGAGCAAAAGGAACAGAGCTGAACAGGCGTGTCGCTTCGTGGCTACTTGTACATCCTGTTTGTGTCACGGAGCTACATGTGTCATTCGGCTCTACTGCAGCAGGAGTCACGGATTCTGAAAGTCTGAAACCACAAAAATTCTGTTGCACTCCAATTTGAACATTTCTCTTTTGCTCGAATCCTCATTTGCCATGAAACCAAAGATGAAACTGTGAGGCACACACAAGAAATCTGATCTCTGTCACTGTGACCATGTTAACCAAGCGAAGTAGTAGTCCATGTCTGTGTCCCTCAGAGCTGTCGGGTCGATGTAGTGTTGCACTGCCGAAGAGAACTGTGACCAGCCTCCCAGGAAGCACACTTTCTCCATTGTAACACCCACAGCTCGAGCACACGTCGTGGCACCCTTCCGGGTGCTGTGTGCAGAAAAGTGACCTCCTTCAGGAGGTCTGCAGTCCAGCTCGCTGAGAGCTAGACCAATCCAGTCGTTTGCCACGGAAGCCTTGAAGTTCTTCGGGTCCTCGGGTAGCAGCCAGTAGCCGTCAGGTTGAGTCTTCGCAGAAATGCTCCAAGCTGTGTCACGGTAGAACTCCCAGTGCTCGATCAGCTCCTTCAACAGAGCCACCCCCTTCCAGGGGATCGTAAGGCGTCGCTTCACTCGATGGTGTCGCCGTCCCTTCTCCTTCAGCAGCACCACTGAGAACTCATCGTCGCCACAATGAACGTGCTGCCGTGACAACGAGGTCCCCGTGTCCGGTCTGCCGAAGGTCACGAAGGCCACCACCACGTAGGTAAAGGCTCGCAGTAGCTGCAGCTCCTCAGGCGATCTCGGTTTTAACTTCAGCGCTGCCTCGTGCACCCGTCGTACGTGTGCTGCTGGCAGCCACGTCCGCTGGGTCTCGATGTTCTGCTCCTGCACGGCCAGCTCCGCCTGGATGGTCGCCATCCCCTTCACAGCTCGGGTCACAGAGCGCCCCTTCGCCGGTCCAGGGTGACCAAGGTCCTCGTGGTAGTTGTTGATGGCGGACAGGTACGGCTGTAATGATGCCGACTGGATGTTCCCGTCCTCCAACAGAGAGGCGAGTTACAGCAACACAGTCGCCTCCGACGCTGGCAGCCACGGCCGTTGGTGCAGCTCACAAATAAATAAAATGAATCGCCGCGCCTGCGAGGAGACCCAGTCAGAAAACAGACAGGTCAAACAGGAAGCACTGCAACGCTCAGGGTTTCGCACTCAGAATCTCTCTCAACATACAGAAGATATAATATATATAGTTCTAGTATGCTGAGTGTGATGCGAAATGAGCTAGTGTGCTCTGTCTCATGTGACAACCGAACTCGATCAGAGGAGATGACAATCAGGTCAGTGAAGTAGTCAGAGGTGTCGAGCCGTATCGGTGATGACAGCGGTCAGGTCGAGTCGGTGATGACTGCGGTCATGACGGGTCGGTGATGACAACTCTGATGACTGAGCTCGGACTGAATGTCAACTCCAGCACACCACCTCGAGTGAGGTGGTCAGACCAATAACCAATCAAACCAAGATACATGCCACTAATCCAATGCCAGAACCAAAATCCAGAGAGATGATGGAAATGGTGGAACTGCAGTCACACCGTGTCAGGGCTGAAAACCCCGAAAAGCTGGTCCGTAGACCTAACGTCCTGACACAGTCAGTAATCTGTTCCTGGCGCCACCCTGCTGTCGGGGGAATAGTGATGTGTCATGTCTCTGGAGGTCCACACACCGTGGCTGCAAGCTATCCGGGGTGCTTCGTCAAGGTTAGGATAAGAAGTGCCGAAGCAGGTCCAGATCCGCCCGTCACCGGAAAGACTTACTGCAGAGGGAGAATGAAGAAAGAGATCATGACTGACAGCAGCGGTGGCTCTCACGGTCGGAACAGACACTGTAGTGATACTGTGACTAATGCAGTGCAGCTAATATCATAGAGTGAGCTCGGAATATCAATGTATCCATATACACAAATGCATTAATGAGTGCCATATCATTTTCTATCTAGTACAGCGATTCAAATTCTAAGGAAACAGTAACTAACATAAAGTAACCAGCCATAAGTAAGTTTGAATATAGGCCAGTACCTGCAAAGCACAGTCAGCTACACAAACAACCCAAAACAGGAAAGCAGGAAAACAAGGTACTCACAGTCAGGTCATGCTGCTGCTTTCTGAGTACCAGTAAATCATTTTTTAATAACTGCAGCCTGAGCCTTGCCCATGGCCATATACTGCTGGAACATCTGGATAAAGTAGGGCTGCATGTCCTTGACTGGAGGAACTGGTTTGGTGTAAGGGTCTGCCAGGTTCCGAGGTGATGGGACTCTGGCACACCGAATCCAGTTCAATCTGACAAAGTCTCGGAGAACATGAAATCTGATAATCACATGCTTCACCTTCTCGGAGAGGAGGTGATGCTCAACAATAGATCTGCATGCATCATTATCCAGTAGTAGAGGAATAGGTAACTCCAGGCGGGGCTGAGCTGAAGCTGTACTGATATACTCTCTGTTTCGGTTGTTCTGGAATCTGAGGGGATTGATTTCATCTGTACTGAGCTCATCAGGAATTGTAGGAGAGTTTGGGCGAACTGAGGTCAGGCCGTCTGCTGGCTTGTTTTGTTTTTCAAGCAGACGCCTGAGCACTGAGGATGTCTGGAGGGAAGGCATGTCAAAGTGAATGTCTGTAGCTGCTCTGTCAAGGTACTGAATAGCGTGGTCAAGATCGGAATCAAGGGGCTGCTGGGTATCAATACGGTGAGTAATAGAACCAAATATCTCAGTGAGCATAAACATCAGTGACACCAACCGCTGAGCTGCCGTACTGGCTGCAACATACTCTGACCCTGTGGAGGAGACCTCAGTAATGGTCTGCCTCCCTGAGTGCCACTGCAAGATCATACCAGCCAGGAATATCACGGAGCCAGAATAGGACCGGGCATCATTCTCTAAGTCCCTGGCCAGGTCAGCATCTGAATAACAGAACATGGTGATGACCTTGACCGGAGTCTCGGGATAGTAGAATGCCAGAGAATAATGAGCCGTGCTGTCCATATACTGCGCAATTCTGATAAGAGCCTTCATAGACTCCTCAGAAGGGCATGATACAAACTGAGCCAGATAGATTACAGGATAGTAGCAATCAGGTCGTGAGCCACGGGCCAGCCATAGCAGTGAGCCGAGGATAGATCTGTAGCTGGGGACAAGGGACAGGTCTGGATCTGCTGGTTTCTTGATGATGAGCTTCGGGTCCATAGGAGTCCTGTAGGAATGAGCTGTGATGTTGTTGTTGGCCATCAAGTCCTTGATCTGTCTGGACTGGCAAAGGTAGATACCAAGCTGATCCTGCCTGACCCGCATCTCGAGAACCGAGGTGACCTCTCCGAGATGCTTAGCCAGAAACCTGGCTCTGAATGCTGCCCAAAAGGCATCCTCAAGCTCTGTACTGGCGACCAGAATGAAGTCATCCACATAGACAACACACATGGCCTTGACCAAATCAGTGTAGATGAAATATATACAGTCATCATGAGAGGACTGTCTGAATGTCACATCGCCGAACATAAAGCTGAGCATGAATATCTTAACCAGTCTCTGCCAGGAAGCACCGGCCACCTTAAGGCCATACAGTGCATAGTACAGTAAAGCACCACCGAACCCCTGATAGGTGTAACCACTTGGAAATGATACCCATACTGGAACATCCAGCTTAGCATTCATAAAGGCCTGGGAGACATCGAAGTGGCTCATCTTCAGACTGAAGATGCTGCCGAAGATGAAGGCCAGTCTGAAGGCATAAAGCTGAGGTGTGGTACAGGTGGTCTCCCACGGAAGGTAGCCGTATGTCTGCTTACCATTAGCACACAGTCTGGTTTTGAAGATCTGCCGTGTGCCGGATGGTGCTGAGGGGTCTGGTTTGAAGGGTCTGGAAAACACAAAGAGAGTGGTCAGGCCTTTGGTACCCGAGGGAAGGTGCCCCGGGACCATTTTATTGTCGGCGGCCAGACCAGCCACTTCGGCATCCATAGCCTCCTGCCACTGAACTGCTTCTGGGGTGGAAAGTGCCTGCTTGACACCATGGACTGGTTTGAGCTGGGGTGCAGAAATATTGAACATGTGCACCACCAACTCTCTGGGTCCTGATCTGATGAAACTGTCAGCTGAGGTGTACTGCTGTGGAATGTACTCGGGGCGGACATCTCTGCTGGGATCATCGGAGAAGGGAAGGAAGGCGGCAGCATGGGTGGACGGAAAGGTGACGAGGGTAGCAGGAAGGTCCATATGCCAACCATAGGTAGACTCGGGAGTAGGCTCAAATATTACACCATAAGGTGTGCTGCTGCCTCTATCGGTGGAGATGATGATAGCGCCATATGATGGGTGCCTGCGGCTCTCTCGGGCTCTGACAACTGTCCAGATCGGATAGTGCTCATTGACCGAGACGGTCTTCCTATAGTGTGCGACATACACCAGCAGGTGTCTGTAGTGTGTACCGTCGGGTGTGGACTTGACATAATGTACCACGTCAGTCCAGGTATTGTCCCTCGACGGAACAGAGAGAAGCACACAGCCGTAAGACTGTCGGTCGGAAGTGCAGTAGTATGAGCTGATCCCGATGATGCTGGCATAGGTACAGTCGAGTGTCTCTGAGAAGGGAGATGGCCTGATAAAGGTAGCATCAACCTGTCTGTCAGCTGCCATAGTGTCTGGAAATGCTGACATAGATCTGCCCAGGTGCTCATAAGTAGGTATCCAGTGTGGCTTGCCCACAAGGTGTACTGTGCCGTCGGTGGTATCTAGGATTTTGTAGGCATTAGAGCCCATAGAGATACCAACCATACGGCCTGCCCATGATCTGTTCTGAAGTTTTGATGAGATGCCTGGTTGTCTGCTGTTCCTCTGCTGACTGTCCATAACCACATAGCAGTGTGCACCAAATGCACGGAGACGACGGTACTGAAAGTGATGACCTGTCATAGTGTGGATAGGAGTAGTCACCACTTCCTTGTGTGGTGTAATGGACCACAACAAGGCACCATGCTTAGCCGCAAGCGGCCAGTAGCTGAGGTCGAGTCCAGAAGCTGTAAGGATGGACCGGATCATACGGGACAGGATGCCAGTGACATTCTCCGCATAGGGATTGTCCGTATGGACTGTGGGAGAAGAGGTCTGGTGGATAATGCCATGCTGCTGATAGGCTGCCCGGCATTTGGCATCTGCCATCTCAGGTGCACAATCAGTCCTCAGCACCATCTCGGAGTCTGAGACTGTAGAGGTGGACAAGAATAGCTCATCAATGCCGTAGGAGAGGGATCTGGTATAGCCAATGAATCTCAGGAGACATACGTAGTAGTCTGCCTTAGAGGCAACGGTGAACACAAATAGGTATCTGGTGGAGATGTCAATGAAGTGGATACGGTATCTGTGCCCATTGTAGCCAATGGGTGAGATGGGGCCTGTCATGTCAGAGGCCCATTTCCGGGCTGGCTGTTACTGACTGGTACGGAGTCGGTCTCTGCTCGGGGCTGGTTTCTGTTTGAGGCCCGTCGTAGCACAGACTGCACACCACTGAGAGCAAGTGGTAAGTGAAGCAAGAGCTGCTCTGGAACACTGTGGTCTGCCCAAGTCTACCCATGGCATATCGTAGAGACGGAGGATACGGGTCATCGAAGCATGCCCGAGAGCATCATGCAGCTCAACAGGAGGACTGACCCTGATCGGGGTATGGCGGTCTCGGTAGAGGATGCAGATGGGAAAGGGTGTGCCATCGATGAAGACCCGACCAGGTCCACCGTCAGAACAAGCTGGGGTGAGAGGGTGTGTAGAGGTGTATGTGTGTTTCCCAAGATAGCTGAATAACCCCGTAGTACCAGTGGGCCAGATATGTAATACCTCCATAGTACAGGTCTTATGCCAGATCCGGTGGGATGGCATATAGGGAACTATCCAGAAATATACAGTATTATGAGGGTCCAGAGGAAAGTCAGCATTGCCTTTAGTGAAAAGGCGGTCCAGAATAGATATAGAGAATGGCGGATTAGCATAGAAGTAATAACCAGTCAACTGGACGGAGAAGATACTGTTCTGACTGTGATAGTGCTGCAGAGCAGGGTGGTTATTACCCTCTCCGACTGGGAGAGAGTCGCCGAACATGGAGACGTCAAAGGCTGGTTCCCCCAGCTCGGCCGTAGCCGTAGGAGACCCATGAGTAGTAGCCCAGGCACTGTACTGACTGTTGGCCCACATCCAGTCGGATGGGTCCCCTGATCTGTGTTTCTTCTTATTGCCCTGAAAGGCCTGAAAGCTGACATCTGCTGACTCTGGCTCTGCCCAAAGGTAGTCTGTGCCATCATCAATGATAGTGTATGTCCGGCCAGAGTCAAGATGGGTATATGTCATACTGATGAAGTCAGGTGATGAGAAACCCTCCCGGAGCATAACTCGGGTTGACAGGAGAGTTTTGGCGCCGTGTTTGAAATGGCAGCCAGGAATGCAGTACTCATCAATGTCACCAGTCAGTATGTCTCTGCCGATCAATCTCAGTGTGCCAGTGCCATCAGTCCGTGAGGCGGGTCCAGTCATGACTGTACTGAAGGATATGGTCCTGCTGGTATCAAGGTCAGTGATCCTGTGTCTGGACCCGGTGATGTTGCCGGTTGCACCGGAGTCACAGACAATGCCATCAGTGCCAGAACTGGTGATAGAGTACAGATGTATCATAGGGTCCTGGGAGAAGATGACTGAAGGGGGTGCACAGAATAGCCCAAACCAGGTACACATCTCCAGAGCTGTGTCGCCTACATACTGCATGGCGCCGTAGAGCGGAGTCTGAGTCACAGGGCTGCAGACAGCGGAGATCGGTGCCAGGTGGTGACCAGCCTCAAAGTGAGCCTCGACGAGAAACTCCTCATAGACACTCTGGTAGAGACATGTCAGGACCATGCCAAGGAAGGCTGTCAGGAGCAGAGCTGACACTGCTCTGTACCTCTGGCGCCGCTTCTCAAGCGCCTGAAGGAGACAGATCTGGGCGGAGCTGTCTGGTGGGGAACCGTCGGAGCCACGAGGATAACCATAGTGGCGGTGCTGACCAGAGTCATACTGCCAATACCAGTCGGAACCAGAGGAATACTCAGGACCAGCACCAGAGGAACACTGCCGGGTGGCAGACCAGTCAGAAGTGACACCAGTGCCACCATCAGGTAAGCCACCATCGGATAAACCACCATCACCAGACCAAACTGACTGGACTGACTGGACTGATTGACTGTACTGACTGACTGCAGTACTGCTTTGCCCACCTCCCATCTCCCCCCCCGGTTGACACAATGTCAATCCGTCCCACACTCCCTGAACAGGTGCTGCGGCTGAGAGGGCCTCCGCCGAGGCACTTGCCAGGAAGCAAGTGAACAAGGCGAAGGACATGAATGCACACCGGAAGATAGAGACACCACCTCTACCGACACGCCGTGGCGGTGGAGGTGGTGCCTGTGTGTCAGACATGTGCGTGTCACTAGCCAGGTCAGGCGACTCATGGACCGGAGCGGGGACAGGAGGACACTGCTGAAGGAAAGAGCGGGAGAGACTCCCTTCTGTAGGGCGACCTCCGAGATTGATTGAGTTAAAGTTTGTGGCCGTGTCAGTGCCCCCAGTGTGCACCCGGTGCTCACTGGCTGGTGGGGACACTGACACGGCAGAGCCTGCATCAGACAGCAACAAGTCAGGAGGGCCAGGTGGCGGGGGCGTCACCAGAGGGGCTACACCCCTAGCTCCTAGTGAACTCTTTGATGGCAAAAGGTTACCGTGGCAAACGGTAGGGGACCTGTAATCCTCCTCCCACACCCGCTCCCAGTGAACCTGCTCCAGGGATTTCCCTGGAGCAGACAGGGGGGAAGCAGGCGGGGGCACCGCACTGCTCCGTGACCCCTCCCTCAACAAAGATGCACTGTGAGTGTGGTGTGGGGAAGAGTGCTCGGTGGGTGCCGGTGCCGTGCACATGTCACTGTCCTCACCGTCACCCTGCACCACCGTCATTCCTGCAAACAGAGAGCAAGTCTCTGTAAGTGCAGGGACGGTGTGCGTGTGGTGGACGGGTGGGGACAGTGAGTCACACTGTGCTGCAAACAGTCCAGCAGACACCACCGACGAGTCTGCTCGGTCCTGCGGAGCATGATCCACAAGAGCCGACCCGTGCGGTGCCTGCTGTGTCCGGCTGGAGTGGTACTGCCTGCAGCAGGCGAGCACCACCGTAGCCGTGGACTGTGCAGAGTGCTGTGACACATCGACGGATGCATCGTGCTGTGCAGAGGCAGGTGCAGAAGCAGGGATGTCAGGCAGCAAGTAGGGGGGAGTGGGAAAGGGGTCACAAGCCTTCTGTTCTGTGCCGGTCCGGAACATCCCGAAGTGCACTCTTCCGAGTGACAACGAGACATTCTCGGACTGTGCACAGAACTTTTGGAATTTGGCTTCCGCATGTTGTTGTAAGCGGTCCCACTCCTGTTGTTGAGCCTCGGAGAGGCCGTCCCAGTCCCCATCGTCGTCAGACTCATCGGAGTCCCCGTGCTCCTGACTGGCGGAGTGAGAACTCTCCTCACCCTCACTGTCAGAGCACGAGTCCTCCTGGTACCCGACAACTGCTGGGGTGCCGTGCAACAGACAGAAGGACTCTAGCGCCTGTTCAGACTCCTCGTAGGCAGTCTGATACTGGGCAGCTAGAATCTCCGTCCGAGCATGCTCCGCAAGCAGCTTCGGGTCTAGATGGAAAGCATGAGCCGACATCAGCTTCGGGCAGTCGGCAGCCCTGTGCCCCTTTGACCCACAGGTCCAGCATTCCCCTCGGAACTGCTGGGTCTGCCGATCAAAGACGACACGGCACTTCCCCTTGCCCTTGCCTTTGCCGGTCTTCTGCTTCCCTTTACCGCCTGTCTTACCACCCTTGCGGGGAAAGACTCCTGCACGGTAACCTAAGCCAATCCCCTTAAAAGGATTAGAGCGACGAGGCGGAATGTACTGACGGGATGAGGAGCGGTCAGGGACTCCCCTGCGGCCATGTGCACCACGGCTTCCGCCGTGATGCGAACCTGCATCATTATAGAAAGCAGCCGTTAGTGGTGACTTGAGTTTCGTCCCCGCGTTCCTGTGCACTGCCCGTGTCTCACGGAAACAGGTCAGCAAGGAAAGCGAGGAGTCGGCATCGAGCTTCTCCTCTGTGTAGGCATCATGCACCGCCTTATAAAAGACGGGACAGATCCTACGGAGAAAAGTGCAATCCGTGCTTTCTCGGAGATAGCAGCGGTGCACCCAGGACCCAAGTCAGACTCAATGGTGTCCAGAGATGTCTGGAACACGTCAATGTAGTCTGCTGGATCCTGGCCAGCCCTCAAGTCTACTCTGTCGCCAGCGAATAGGAAGTCCGCAGCGCTGAACTCCTCGTGATCGGGCACAACATGCCTCACGAGATGAACGAGTGCGATCTTCCCATCCCCTGGGAAGAGTCTGTCAGCTTTGCGCAGGATACGCAAGGCGTCTCCTGCGCAGAGCGACTGAAGCAGTTCCAACAGCAGGAGATTCGCTTTCTGCGGAACCTCCAGACTGTGGTTCTGCAAGTCAAACATCAATGCCATCTTGGGGTGAACGAGTTTGAGCCTGGAATCGAGTTGCTCAACCAGGATGTCCAAGAGCATACGAGCATTTTTCTCGTTGCTAGTGAACTTCCAGGTTTTCGCAGACTCTCCAGGCTCAACACATTTCCCCTTGATGACACTGAGCAATGCATCGAACTCCGCCGGCTTGCGCAAAAGCTCCCACGCTAGATTGTTGCAGACGGTTAATTCTGACGTGTCCGGAGCATTTGCTGGCGTGGGCGTGCCATTTAAAGCACCAAATCTCAGCTGACGTTTTCTCGCCCCTGGGGGGTGTGTCAGCAAACGTCTCGGCAGTACCGGCGGTGTGGCGTACGGCGTGGAAGACATGCTAAATAATAAAGAAGATGAAACTATAAGCAAGGTACACACTAGCAATCCCTAGCAGGGAATAACAAGCAATCAAGCAATCAAAATTCACAACAGGAGCACCAAGAGGGTGCCAAAAAAAGAAGAGGGAAGAAAGCCTGTGATGCAAAAACAACACAGTTAGCAGTTAGTGGCGATGGCGTGGAGGAGCTTGTCGTTCAGTCTCGCGTTTTTGAAGGGTACTCGCGCGAGTTTACCAGGGTCCCTACGGTTGATCAGGCCGTCCCAGGATGTTCCTAGTTAATTTAAACGCTGAACCGGAACGTACGATTCCTCTCACTCACCACTACTTGCCTACTTTACTTCCATGATCCCTACTTGGCGCGCCCCCTTGGCGCTTCCCTAAGCGTTTAGCCGACCATAATCGGCTCCTAGCCTTAGGTCGGTGGTGGGGCCAAACCTGCGAGAAGACCCAGTCAAAAAACAGACAGGTCAAACAGGAAGCACTGCAACGCTCGGGGTTTCGCACTCAGAATCTCTCTCAACATACAGAAGATATAATATATATAGTTCTAGTATGCTGAGTGTGATGCGAAATGAGCTAGTGTGCTCTGTCTCATGTGACAACCGAACTCGATCAGAGGAGATGACAATCAGGTCAGTGAAGTAGTCAGAGGTGTCGAGCCGTATCGGTGATGACAGCGGTCAGGTCGAGTCGGTGATGACTGCGGTCATGACGGGTCGGTGATGACAACTCTGATGACTGAGCTCGGACTGAATGTCAACTCCAGCAGCGCCTTCGGTCCGTAGTTGTCCTTCGTCGTGTCCAGCAGTGCCTTTTTCTGCATCGACACCGCCAGTTCGGTGAGCCGGGAAGGTCCCAACTCACCCCTCCACCGCTCACAAAGTGAGCGCGTGAGGAAATTTTGTACAGCACCACCGCGCTTGTACTCTTCGTAGTTGCCTCCGCTGCTCCGCTCGGTGTTCTCGCCGTCCGCGTCTGTTGTCTCGTCCGTGCTGTTGATGATTTTGAAGTTCTCTTCGGACAAGTCTAGCGTCTCCTTGTCGCCGTCGTCGTACAGCACGTGCGCCTTCCCGTCCTCGTTGAACTCCTTCACCACACCCGGGTAGAAGCAGTCATCGTCCTCCCAGAACACCTCGATTTTCGTACCCACGGTCACCTTGCTTGCTGTCGTACTCGTAGCAGAGCTTCTTCGTACTTCAGCAGCGTAGTAACTCACGGGCGCGCCTCGATGAAGAACATCACAGCGTCCCATTTTGAGGGCCCGAGCAGCTCGGACCCTCCCAGCCTGCTCGGAGTGAACAGGTCCCTGCGCCGTGGCATGATCACCACCTCGGTGGCCAGGGCTTCCAGCTCCTGAACCAGGACTGTCCCGGCCAGTACGGAGCCACCACCGTAGCAGCGGCCCCCTCCTCCCGCAGCTTGTGCGCCACCTCGTCCAGCAGCGCCCACGGGGGGTTCACCCAATTGTTCTCCCCCCGCCAGTCGTACGTCAGAGAGTCCACACCTTCGCACTTCGGGTCCTTCCACGCAGCGTAGTACCGAGGAAGCTGCGCGGAGATCTCGGAAGCGAACCGGTCGACTGTGTAGGGCCCCCACTGCTTGTTGGCCCACACGAACCAGTCCCGATTCAGCCTCCAGTCGTCCAAATCCTCGCAACGCGAAAGGTTGTCGGCCCACACGTTGGCCTCGCTGCGGATGTACCGAGCCTGCAACTCGATGTCGTGCAGATCCAGTAGCAGCCAGAGTCTCCTCATTCTCCTCATCAGGTCCGGGTTTCTGGAGGTGAAGTGTGACAGCATCGCCACCACCGCCTGGTTGTCGCAGTAGAGTCGTACGACCTTGCCCTCCAGCTCCTGCAGGAACGCCTGTACGGTCTTGTACACGGCCTCCAGCTCCAGGTGTGTAATGTGCCAGCAGCGCATCTCGTCTGGCCAGAAACCTCGCGCGGGGAACTTCAGGTTCAGCACTCCTCCCCACGCCGTCATCGAAGAGTCCGTGTGCACCTTCGCTCTCGTCGGGGATCTCCAGATTTTGCGCCCGTTCCACCTGCTCATCACAGGCAGCCTGGACCACCATTCTAAGTCCCCCCGAGCTGAACGCGAGATTTTTACCTTCGCTCCCCAGCTGCGTTTCTCCGCCAGCACGAAGTAGAGCTCCCGTAGGTAGAGCCGCGCCGCTGGTACTGCCAAGTACACGGATTGGCAGAGTCCCGTGAAGGACGCCAGTCTCCTGGCAGGAATCCACCTCCGATTTCTCGCTGCGTCGCACAGGATCTCCTTCGCCTTGGTGTGGATTTTGTGCACCCGTCGTTCTGTCACACGGAATTGTCCCAGCTTCAGGTCCACCTCCAGCCCGAGGTGCTCCACCACCTGCGTAGGCTCCCAGTGGCCCTTCTTCTCGTTCCGCCGTAGGCCAAGTCGATGAAGCA
Source organism: Cymbomonas tetramitiformis (assembly GCA_001247695.2). Classification (NCBI taxonomy): domain Eukaryota; kingdom Viridiplantae; phylum Chlorophyta; class Pyramimonadophyceae; order Pyramimonadales; family Pyramimonadaceae; genus Cymbomonas; species Cymbomonas tetramitiformis. Next base: position 5,470 of record LGRX02014422.1, on the reverse strand, counting down.
CCAGTTGAACTTTTTCTCGACGCAGAAAGCCTTCTCGCTGAGAGTCGACCAGCACCAGAAAATCGTCCATGTACGGTAGTACTCGCATTCCGCTGTGACGGTTCGCGTCCCCGCCAGCACCACCGGTCCTGCGACGGACTGACCATCGCTGTCGTACTGCGGAACCGTCCCGCAGTCTCTTGATTTCTCTGCGATCCTCCGCTGCCTGTGGAGAACGCAAAGCCTCCACCATCACGCGTACGAACTTGCAGAAAACTCTCGGAGCGTCGCTCCATCCGAACGGCATCGCTGAACATTGAAGCAGGTCCCCTTGCAGGTCGAACTGCATGAACTTCTGGAAGTCCGGGTGGATCCCCAGCGCGTGAAAACCGTCCTGGAGGTCGAAGCTGAAGCACCAGTCGCCCGGTTTCGCCAGTCTCCTTAGTTTCTTCAGCGTCTCCATCTTCACACGATTTTTTACACACCACTGGTTCAGCCATCGGAAGTCCACCACCAGTCTCCACTTGTTCGTACCCGGTTTTGGCACTAAAAAAGCGCGAGAAACGTGAGATCTTCTCGTCGCTCTCGTCCAGGCACCGTTCTCCAGCAGCCTCTCCTTCTCCGCGTCCAGCCACACCTGCTGCTGCCGCGTAGCATCCCTCAGTGACACCCCGTGGTCGAACGGAGGCGGAGGCTTGCGCTTCCACCTCAACTTCACCCCGTGAGTAATCCATTGCATCACCTCGGAACTGGCGCCCGCCGCGCGCCATGCTCCCCTCCGCTGTCTCACCTGCTGTTGCACGGTGAGTTTCCCCCGTCCAGCGCCCGGAGAGGGCTTGTTGCGCTGGACGGGGTGGCGGCACGCACATCACGCATCGGCCGCGGGCTTTCCGCCCCGGCCTTTGCCGCCGCCTTTGTCGGTAGGCTGCTTCGTACCGTCCTTCTCTTTGTTCTTACGCTCCTTCCAGCGGTCGCGGTCCCGTGGATCTTTTACAACCCGCGTTTCCGCGCTCGCTGCGTTCTTCGACGTGATGTTCAGCATCGCCCTGCCGCGGTTCTTGTCGAAGTCGTTCAGCCATTGCTGCAACACCTCGTCCGCCACCACGCCGTCTGCTGCCTGGTACACCCTGTCCTCCACGAACTGCAGCTTTGCGCGTAGAGCGTCTGATCCTCCACGCTGCGAAGAACCAGGCTCCTGCTCCAGCTGCCCGCGCAGTTCCAGCATCGTCCAGCGGTTGCAAAGCAACGCGTAAATGCCGTGGACCGAGTTGGTAACTTCGTGGCAGTGTTTTTGCCATTCTCTCAGCGTCAATCCGCAGTCTTCGTTCACGTCCAACGCCTGGTTGCACGCGTTCACCACGTCGTGCAAGTAAGACAGCGCTGGAGCCAGAACCATGCACTCGTACTTCATCGAAGAGTTGGACTTCTTGGAGAGCGCGTCGTACGTCTTGCTGCCGTGCAGGTCGTACAACTGCGGCATCCTCGTTGTCAGTGTCGCCGGCCTCGGTGGGAACGGGTTGACGGAGGCTGCTGGCACGTAGTCCAGCTTCTTCCTTCTCTCCAGAAGTTGCTCGGCGGACTTGGCTGCGGATTCCGGGTCAGAAGTCCCAGGCTTCGCTGCCACCTTCGCCTCCAGCTCAACGTTGATCTGTGCTTGACGTTGAAGCTCAGCACGCAGCAGTCGATGATCCTCTGCCTGCTGCCTCTGCATCTCAAGCAGCTCCCCCTGCTGCTTTTGCATTGTCAGAATTTGTTGTAACAGCACGTCCTGAGTGGACGGTGCTGCCGGGGAAGGGGAAGCCTGCCCGATGTCTGGCTTCGCCGGGATGGGAGGGAAATCCTCTGTAGACTTGCTCTTCGAAGAACCAGCCATTCTCTCTCCCTCAGAGGAGTAACAGTGAAGTCAATCGTACTGTCGTAGTCGTTGTGAAGCCGTCGTTTGAAGTCGTAACGCCGTCCCCGCGACTTCACTGTCAGATCTCCTGTCGTCGTTCGATCGTCGTCGTACAACCAAGTGGTCTAGTCACTACCTACTCTACTGTTTTACCGGTGAAACAGGTGAAGAAAATTACAAAATCGGATTTGCAGTGTGCCTCACAGAGTACCGTAGGTACCCGTGAAGTTCCTGTTTGCAAGAGCAAAAGGAACAGAGCTGAACAGGCGTGTCGCTTCGTGGCTACTTGTACATCCTGTTTGTGTCACGGAGCTACATGTGTCATTCGGCTCTACTGCAGTAGGAGTCACGGATTCTGAAAGTCTGAAACCACAAAAATTCTGTTGCACTCCAATTTGAACATAATAGGTTCCATACCTAGAACCAGAGTTTATCAGTCTAGCGAGATGGCTACAGCAATGCTATAGTACACCGGTTGCTTCAATAGGCCATATCCATCATTGCACCTTGAAATTCGGGACAAATGCCTGCCAGTCATGATTGTGGAGATGTGTGCGAATTAATAACAGATAGCTCAGTGATCAGTCCATGTCCCAATGGTTCTGCTTTTACAATAACTCTAATGATGTTCTCTGTATTGTGAGTTTGTCACCAGAACACATGCCATATATTTGACCATGTCGCACCTTTTTACTCTCCTCAAACAACTCCGTAAGCGCTACTCATCGATTGTGATCTGTCGTGATTCTGAATCTGTCTTGTTCGTCAGTTTTCTGCAGTACAGGGCATCGCGATTTAATCGGAAATTTCATTATTTCTAATGTTATGACACATTCGGGTTTCGAATGTTATGACCGTTTGGATATCGTAACACGTGGCACTACAGCTCTTGCATTTTACCACCAAACTCAAGTAACGAGGGTACGAGGATCCGAGTTTGTCATTTTTGGACATACTTTTAATGAGAGGAATTTTATGAACTCCACTTTGAAGGTTGCGTCATTACGGTTGTCCTTTTGGGATGCACAATTGCCGTAATTCGAATGCTGGCTTTCGTGAGTTTCAGGATGACGCGTGAAACCATAAAAAGGAAACAGATTTTTTTCCCCATCGTTACTAATTCTTCCCGAGGCCTGCACCAAGACTCTTGATGCAGGGCGGTCGGTGGCTAATACAATTATAGATTACATCATGTTCATTGTTCCTACACACTCGGCTGGCCCATTTCATGGAAGCAACTACTAATGCTGCGGCAAAAACCAGAAACCTAGCTCTTCATCCTTTGGGACCTTCCCGCTTACACGTTCCCACCTTAACCATGAACCTAGCCTGTGAGCTATCTGTGCGTACTAAACGTAACATCCGCATCTACCTGGCCAGCTACCCCGAGGGGGCCTAAGGTGGAGAGTATTCCTCCTCGTTAGTGCCGTCCATGTAAGACTGCACGGCATGGGAGAGGTGGAACAGGGCTGCAAAAAAGTTGGTTTGTTTCTGCTCAAACCCGTAGAAGCATCTTCCCTTCCGAATCGCCGCCACTCCGCAACTACCGGAACTCATGAAGGGATCCATTACCACCTGTCCCAGGGCACTTGTGTACCGTTCCACCAGGTACTCGCTGAACAAGGCTACAATTAAGCAATTGCAATATCTTTATGGCATGAAAGATTGACCAGTATTTTGATAGAATGAGCAACAGCTCCTCCAAATAATTACTTTAAGCTAGAACAGCCTCCACTGGGCAAAACTTCATGTCTTATACTTTCAAGGCGCGCATTTCAGATCTCTGATCGATCTGTCCCATGTCGGCTGGCATATCATCATCTGCCACCTATACAAATCCTAATCAGAGAATCTGCATTTGGACAATCCTAATCGAGACAGTTGATTTCATTGTCCCTTGTTGGCCTTTGCCTTCTTCCTACGAGGAGCCACGTCCTGCACTTCTTCATCATCACTGTCACTACCTCGGGTACATTCCAAATAAGCTATGTGCTCAGCTGTCCAACAGGCAGGATATTTCCTGGGTTGCCTCTTCGTCACTTCGGACACCCCAGCATTATTTTCACTCATTGAAGTCAATCCAGTATCTGGCCCAGATGGTTCCTTCGGTTGTACTCGAACAGTCTCCACCAAAGAGGCTGGAGCATCCTCAGATATGGCCTCAGACTTCTGCTCGGTGATAGGCTGATCCTCTGGCTGAACGGGTGAGGTCGGGGAGGTGCCCTTTGGCACCCAAATAAGTTCACCCTTATCATCCATGATCAGCTGCAGTCCCAGTCAGCATCGTCAGCTACTAAGTCATCGAACTCGCTGACGTCATCCTCGGTGTCATCATATTCACCAGGCGTGTCATACTCCCATTTCGGACTGGCAGTATCCATGTCATGCTTACTGTCCGTGACACCCGCGTCATCATTGTCATCCGAATCTGGCAGCTTCTCCTTACTCCAGGTCACAGCACCTGCACCCGAATCGTCACTGTTCGTAGGCGTCGCAACCTTAGGCCCAGTGTATGGAATTCCGCGATACTGATACTCGTCAGTCACACTCGCCTGCTTCCAGAACGCATTACTGAGCGGTAATGAAAATGGCGCTACAGGCTCCTTCGCTCGAGTGGCGTCTTCCAGAAACCAGCCACCGCCCCTCTTACGCTCCCAGCGGCGTAGCGCTCCAGAAGGATGGACGATAATATGCTGCCAGCTATAATCGAGCTCAGGCTTTCGCTCCCCAAAGTACGCAGTCAATGGCTCGGGAGTCCCCTTTCGAGCCCATTTCCATTGCACTGCCCCATTGGGTATAAATACAATATACCAATCGAACGGCTTGACATGGCCAGTGTTCCCTGGCACAACTCCTCCCCTCTTAGCTTGTTAGTACAAAGAGATGATAAATCAGGGTCAGGTGTACAGCAGCTAAGATCCAGACTCAGATCAGCCATGCGTATGTATGCGTAATATGTTTTTCTGATCGAACAGATGCTCGAAGAGTTGACGAAGCAATCCAGAGGGCAGAGGGTATACAGCCGCGGAGACTCCCGCTCCTTGTTGCCCATACCATTTTTTACTCAGTCGTTTAGACCTCTCGCGAGTGCCGGCCACGGGCTGCCATCCCACTATTCTCCCACCCCTCCACCCCCCCACCCCTCAGGGGACTTATAGGCATGTCTTGTGGAGTATCCGAGTAGCTCGCACGCCCTTAGCCATCAAGGGAATCACTCGACAACCCACCTTCAGTTCACCCACCCACCACACTGATTACCCCCTCCGGACTTCTATGACTAACCCCCAGAAATTCTGCAAAGCGTTTTGCAGGTTTTTCTCGCCCCCCCTTAGCCCACGGCGTACAAATTATCCCAAGGGACCTACTCGACCCCTGTGCACCGAAATATGGCTATGGGTCCTAGACCTCTCGCGAGTGCGAGGCTGTCATCCCACTATTCTCCCACCCCTCCACCCCCCCACCCCTCAGGGGACTTATAGGCATGTCTTGTGGAGTATCCGAGTAGCTCGCACGCCCTTAGCCATCAAGGGAATCACTCGACATCCCACCTTCAGTTCACCCACCCACCACACTGATTACCCCCTCCGGACTTCTATG
>LGRX02014421.1:0-18011 GCA_001247695.2 Cymbomonas tetramitiformis | reverse complement strand
ACATGCAAAAGGATACACGATCTCGGCACTAAGTCTCTCTCACGTGTGACAATCGTATACGAGTGTCAAGCTGAAACCGTACGGTTAATCATATTCGAATGTGGACGAGGGTGCTAACACATGCAATGGTATACAAAATGTTTTGAATAACGTATATGAAAATGCATACACTGTAAAATATATAAGATGCCATAACAGATTTACGTTTGTATTCTAGCTAAGCAACTAGAGATCGAAGTTGTCCGGAATTCCAGGATAATACGACAGTATTTTGCGCACTTCTGAGGATAGCAGCGATGGCTCGTGAAGGTATCCCACACTTGTAATAATCGGAATTTCGAATATCTCGGAGTACAGCCAAAGGAAATGCTTGCATGGAGCAGGTCGGGTCCTCGCCATTTCTCGAAAACACGGACACGAACAACGGTATTCTCGTCCAACCTCCAAGAGGTATTCACGGCCATCGGAATCAGGGTGACAAACTCGGAAGTTATACACGGTTGCACCACCAGGAACACATTTCCGGATTTGAGTCAGTGCAAGGTTATCGGTCTTAACCATGCTGTGGAGCGCGGTATAGAAATTCGCTATCTTCTTCGTCAGGAACCCCTTGCCACTCGCTTTCACCTTAACACCGTTGCGAAGTCTCTCCTCCACGTCCATCTCCGAATTCTCCGATCTCACCAGATGTCCTCGAGCCTCTTCTGGGGTCACATCCTCATGGGCAACGCAAACACCAAGTGAACATAGACGAGTCTCCTCACTTTCCAGGATCTTTGTGTCTGGTGCAACAGCAATAAGTTTGGGTACACGGTTCGCCCCCCCCTCGGGCAGTCCAGGCATCGAAACGTGACAACAATACCATGGGTTTTGAACACATTTCCACGAGCAGAATATAATCATCCGGATCGGGGGAGTGGTCCTCACTTCGCGAACTTGACCCTTTTGAAGCGTTAAGTTTTTTCCTGGAAAATAATAGGTCAAGCTTCCGGTGTACCCAATAGTCAGCTGCCCTTTCGCGATTGGGATGTCGTGACGAGAACCATTAGACTTCCGTCCATAGCATTTACCGTTAGTGCCTGCCCGCATGACGTGAAGCAGGGAAGGTTGGAAGTCCCCACCAGCTTCCGGGTAAACGCGAACTAAAGCACGCTCCGGACGTCTTGCCGCCCGCCGAGGTAGGTCTTGCCGCAGAGGCAGGTGGCACCGCCGAGGCAGTGCGCGTCTTCTTGGAGGCGACGCCTTCCGAGGGAAGTTCCGCAGGGCGTTTGCGCGAAACCCCCCCATGGTTTACCTTATCTGGACGGTGGGTGTCCGTTGCAGGGATGCCCCTCTGTGGAAGCCATCCTGTCGCGCCAGCACGAACTGTTTGCATTAATTCGCGACCATCTGCAAACTCTGCCTGAGTAAGGACGCCTTTAACCCACTTATCCTCCAATGAACGAATACGACCTTGCACGCACAACAAGTGCTTTGTTGAGTTCTGCCGGTTCATCGCCAGGCAAATTTGTCGAATCTGCATAAGGCTATCGAATTCCACGGACTCCAACAAGGTGGAGTAGTATGCCCCCCACGACAAGCTGGAGCACTAGGTCCGACACCCAGACTCACGTGTGACAATCGTATACGATTGTCAAGCTCGATCGTTGGGTTCGTCTCTCTGACGCACGTTTGAAACTCACATGCGACTGGGTTATACCCCCTGAGTCCCTGATTAGGGGGGGAAGGGGCAGTCGGTGTATATTCCTTAAGTATGAAGAAAAAATTTAAATTTTATTAAGTATGTGAAAACGCAGGCGTCGACGCGGACCGACGCGTTACACTCCTTAAGTATGGGCTTAAGTATGGGAGCCCTATTTTGCGAAATCTTAGAATGTTAAAAATGTTTGGTCCGGTCCGTCCGGTCCGTCCAAACTGGACGGACTGGACGGACTGGACGGACTGGACGGACTGGACGGACTGACTGGACCAAAACTAACTCTCATCGACAGCGCCTAGACCTCTGACCTTTATAATCTTCACCCAAACCAAATTACCTTACCTTACCTTACCTTACCTTAGTCAATCAGCAGCAGCAGCAGCAGCAGCAGCAGCAGCAGCAGCAGCAAAGCTCGAATCCCAACGGGCGACGCAGTCGAATTTTCGATCGCACGATCACCAGACGGCAACGATGACAGTGCCACTGCAGTCGCGTACATATATCGCGACGCCACTCACGCGTTATGGCAGTGCCACAACAGTAGCGTGTATGTACACGAAGCAGTTACCGTTCAAAGAGAATGACGTCAGTTATGCTTTGCAGATGCACTATGATCTGATGTGACAATTTTTTGCTCATTCAAAAAAACGTATATGGGTTATGGTTTCGGCGCATGAAGTAAAAACTCTAACATGCAAAACACCACGTATTTAGACCGTTGACAGAACATATATTTCGATATGGCCATTCGCTTTTATAACATAGTTAAAATAATCATAACATTCTGCAGGTCTCTGGAAGAAATTCGCGAATTTCACGCAGCGCTCATAGAAGAACTTGAGCGTTGTGAGGCGATCTATATTAGCAGCTTTATCGAGATCGAATACCAACCACCAATATGATTATCAACAGAGTCGGGATGCGCATGCTTATGAAATTGGGCATTTGCCTGTTGTTAATGCTGTTGGAAATCTGCTCGCAAATGTCGTTTATCTGCGTACACAACTCCATATATGTGTGCGAGATGCAGTTCGGCGTGCGTAGCAATCACAGGATGCTGGTACATGCTGTGCGCGGAGGACCACGCGCAAACTCAGGAGGAGCACGTAAAAATTCCGGTGGCGTACGCAAAAACGCTGGAGGCGTTCGCACGAACGCTGGAGGCGCTCGCACGAACGCTGGAGGCGCTCGCACGAACGCTGGAGGCGCTCGCCAAAACAGTGGAGGCGCTCGCGAAAACAGTGGAGGCGCTCGCGAAAACAGTGGAGGCGCTCGCGAAAACAGTGGAGGCGCTCGCGAAAACAGTGGAGGCGCTCGCGAAAACAGTGGAGGTTTACGACCAAACGCTGGCACGCGCGAGGGAAATGCGAACGCCGTTGGAAACACAGGTGAGTCAGTAATGTACGTATTGCCCAATTTTGCGACACATAGTGACACATTTTATTAATTTGGCGAATAGCATGCATGAGATTCAGTTTGCATGGAAGCTAAGAAATGCATCTGCTTGTTGTGCAAGACCTGTTGATTGTTGTGCATGTCCGATATTCGTGCAAACAAAGCGGATTGCTGAAAATGATCGGCACATTGTGTTGCAGGTCCTGTTGGTCAACAAAACGCACTTGGAAGTACCAATGCAGGTGAATGTAACATCTCATGATGAAGTCTTCACACCGACAACACATCATTGTTGTGCATGTCTGGGATTCGTGCTAACAAAACAGATTGCTAAAAATGATTGTCACATTGAATTGCAGGTCCTGTTGGTCAACAAAATGCATTTGGAAGTACCAATGCAGGTGAATATAACATACCTGCGCACAAATAGAGCCTTTCTGTTATTGCCCAATTTTGCGACACATAGTGACACATTTTATTCATTTGGCGAATAGCATGCATGAGATTCAGTTTGCATGGAAGCTAAGAAATGCATCTGCTTGTTGTGCAGGACCTGTTGATTGTTGTGCATGTCCGATATTCGTGCAAACAAGGCGGATTGCTGAAAATGATCGGCACATTGTGTTGCAGGTCCTGTTGGTCAACAAAATGCACTTGGAAGTACCAATGCAGGTGAATGTAACATCTCATGATGAAGTCTTCACACTGACAACACATTATTGTTGTGCATGTCTGGGATTCGTGCTAACAAAACAGATTGCTAAAAATGATTGTCACATTGTGTTGCAGGTCCTGTTGGCGAACAAAATGCACTTGGAAGTACCAATGCAGGTGAATATAACATACCTGCGCACAAATAGAGCCACTCCGCCGACGACGCACATATGCTGTAAACATATGTCCGAGATTCGTGCAAACAAAGCGGATTGCTGTAAATGATCGTCACATTGTGTTGCAGGTCCTACTGGTCAACAAAACGCACTTGGAAGCACCAATTCAGGACCAGTTGGTCATCAGAATGCTTCAGTGGATGCAGGTGAAACAATACTAAACAACATACACATTGCATGTAAACCTTTATTTGTTGAGAACATGATTATAATGATTGTGTAAGTAGTGGATATCCTTATTATTCAATATGTACAGTATGATGCATCATATCACAAACAGCCATGTTTGTACAACCACTGCGGCACCTCAAGGTGTATACCTGGATTCATTTTGAAAATAGTAAATACAGAAATGGAAATCAAACAACTAAGCAATGTTTTTGTTCTTGGTGTGCCAGTCAACCGCAATAAGACACTGTCGTTTTTAGAACGACAGCAGCTCGCACGAAAATGGATGAACATGCCTCCAATAACTACGATGGAAGAAAGTAATCCTATTCATTTTGACAACCTGCAACACCAACAACCATGTGGTATAGGCAATTGCCCACTGGCAGAGTTAGCTTTGTCATTCAATAATCGTGAACCAGCACAGATTTGTTGCGACAACCATAGATGTCGTGAACAGCCTGCATGCGATACCTGCGTTTCATTGTGCGAAGCGGATGATCAACGCACAGAGGCAGATCGAGTACCTAATGACGTTTCATCTGCCGGCTGTTTACAGGTGAAAAGAAATGTACATAAATTTATATATAGGTATATACATAAACATGCATAATGATAAGCTATTCATATGGATTTCTGCTCAATAGGTATTCGCAGCGCTCATTAGATATTGGTTGAAGAAAATTTCTGCATTTCAACCCAACGTTTGTAATTTAACTCACTGAGCTTGTTTTCATGCAGACTGCTTGGGCATATTCGACAGTTGGCCAACAATTTATTCAGAAGATGAGCAAACACACTCCGTATAAATATGATGGCAACAATCAGCCTTTGGTGTTTTATACCGACGACCTTGGGCATGAACATGAATGGCCGATGCCTTCTGCCTTTGTTCCTGCGCATATGCAGTCCATCCCTGGGTTCCCAGATGATGTGGCATCCCTGCTACAATCCACTGTGGTGTTGGATGACGCTTTACGTGGGAAAGTGCTGACACGCAAAGGCTTATCACCAATGTTCTTGGTGCGTCTGGAGGATGGTCAGTTGCGCGAAGTACATCGTCGACAGATAATGCATAACGAGGTACGCATGTCCTTTTGCTGCTACATAAAAAACCTTTATACTTTTGGCATGAAGTAAATTACTTCACATAGTCAATCAACAGCAACAACAACAAAGCTTAAATTCCTGTACAGCCGCATGCATGCACACGCATGCTATTATTGGTACGCTACATTTGTTGTTGCCATATTTGTGCTCTCTTTATTGATTTTATCCTAGACCACACCCTAGAAATAAATTATTATCAGTCACAAACAGTCGCAACGGAATTGTTATTTATTTACTGAACTATTTGTTTTTTTGTTGCGAATCGTTTTCGTAGAAATCTTATTTAATTTCCGACTGTTTGTTTTTATTGTTTGTCACATAGACTATGGTCGCAATAATATATTTAATTATTATGTTTGTGGTTTGTTATAGGTCGCCGAGTGTTGTTTGTTACATTATGGTCTAAGTGCTAATCTGCTTTATCATTATGACCGCATTCACTTATAAGCTGAATAAGATTGAGTTTGGCACATATACAAGCCGAAATCCAGTGCAGAGCTACGTAACTATGGTAATAGCAAATGTTGGGAGCAGTATTCATCTAAAACTACCTTTCGTACATGCCATCTTATTACGCGAATCTGCGGATTTTCACTTCAAGTCGAGATAATTACTTCACGCACAAGAGATCTCACGAGTTCTTTCATGATACAGTACCAGTAGTGTATTTATCATAATGTTTTGCTCTCACCACTGCTATCCCTTGGGTAGTGGAGGGCTAACTGCTGAATTCATGATATCTTCGTAATGTAAAATATTATTGACAGCAAATATTACAGTAACTTTATTTTTTGTTGGAATTGCAGCTTGTGAGTTGACATACGTCATTCAGCATCAAGTGTTATTTCAGATATTGGTTGTGTCGATTGCAGTTGTCGCATGGCCGAAAACCAATGCCTGACGGGTCATTTACCCTTCTGATCATATCTCACGCCATGAATATCTATTTGAGCCGTAATCTTGATATCCTTATAGAAAACACTGAGCCCGACATTTTGAGCTATCAAACATAGTAATACTATCAATATTTCTCATGACGAAGATATTTGGGGTTATGTCTGAAAAATGCTGAATGTCAAATGAAGAATGTCTGAAAAATGCTGAATAATGATAATAATAATAATAATAATAATAAAACATTTATGTTGATGTCTGAATGTCATGGGAAAACATGCTCATCCTCAACAGCATTGTTGTAGTCGGTGGGAATCAACCGCTGTGTGATGAAACATTTATTATTTCCTTATCTATACTATTGATGAAAGCTATTTTTTTAAATAGTTAATTATTTTATAAGTCAATAATTGGAAACATTGTACACGCGGCCTGTTTCCAAAAACATGAACGAAGGTGAAAATCTAAAAGACGCACAGCGAAAACAGGAGCGATTACAGACACGCAGACACCACTACAGTGCTGAAACGTCGAAGGCATGGGCACTTGGTTCGTATCCGATTTATTTATAATTACACTACTTATTGGTCAGGCAAGTAGCATTGACCTGGAGTTTTATCAATAATGACTTGTTTATTGACAGTGCAATCCTCTGTTCAGTCCGCATTAGTTAATAAAAATATTATTTATTGGGAATCAACCACCATGCAGTGAAACATTTATTGTTTCCTTATCTATACTATTGATGAAAGCTATTTTCTTAAATAGTTAATTATTTTATAAGTCATTAATTGGAAGCACTGTACGCGCGTCCTTTTGCTGCTACATAAAAAAGCTTTATAGTCTTGGCATGAAGTAAATTACCCCATATAGTCAATCAGCAACAACAACAGTAAAGCTTAAATTCTTGTACTGTCGCATGCATGCACACGCATGCTGCTATTGGTACGCAACATTTGTTGTTGCCATACGTGGATTACTTTATGTAATTGAAAAGTGTATGCCAAGCAGTGCAAGTATGATGCAGATAGCCTGCACACAATTGTGCTTGCCATGAAATACACGAGCTTCGGGTTTTATACATGACCAAATTGAATATGTTCGCATGCTGACGCAATATGCGTTGAAACACGTATGTACGCAGGGAACATCTACTTTATTCTCATGTGCTACCTCCACTGCGAAGGATACTTTTATAGACACTTTATACGATTTTGATTGCAGCTACGACCCGTACGGTCCGCTTTTTGCTGTTACGCCTTTCACCTCAGCACCAACTGCAAAAACATCATGCGATTTAATGACTGAGTTGTTTCTAAACACCGAACAACCAGTTTGCGCACCCATTTGCGAAGACGTTGATCTGTCCGACATCTTCATCAACACTGCAAAACCTGTTTGCGCACCCGTTATTGAATCTGCATTTACCTCAGCTACGCACGAAGCATCTGCGCCAATCGCAATGGCATCCAGTGATTCCATGACAGAGTTGTTCTTAAACACGGAAAGCCCAGTTTGCGCACCGATGAGCGACGATGTCGATCTGTCCGACGTCTTCATGACCACTGAAGTAGTCACAAAACAACGTTTGCCGTTGAAGTTGAAGTATTGTGCGAAATGTCATTTATGGCTTTTTACGTGGACGTGTAACAATAAAAACCATTCGTCGACTTGTCTTTGTGGTGACAAAGCTGGCGGCAAACTTGCAGAACGTATGCATGATATCTACGCGTTGCAACCGCTTCCTGCAGAAGTCTTGCCATTCTACACTTCTGGCATGTTGTTGAAAAACAGTTTCAAAGCGAATTCGCTGTGCGCACTCTCAGCTCTGACCTTGCCAGCTGATGGCGATATACGCAAAAACCACGAGTTGCACCTTCCATGGCAAAACGCGTGCTTCAAGATGCATGGCCTCACATATGCTCGCGTTCTGCAGAATAACCACACAGATAGTTCGATATCCTATTACTTTGGAGGGCCACAAGTACATAACCATGCTGCTAGCCATCGATCGCAAATAACTGGTCCTGCTATGCCAGTTCGAGTGTTTGACATCACACGCCAATCCTTGCAAACTCATAACCGTCTCGTGCGCACCTTAGTGGCATTGACACACGCATCTGCCGACGATGCTGCAATCTGCTTTCAACATGCCTCTGATCCGGACGCCCCGCGAGCATGCAATAGAGAATTTTTTACAATCACGTCATTTCCTCCAACTTGTATCCCAGAGCCGCGTCAATATATTTATTTCAAAAATAGCAATGTCCCGAGCAATCGTGCACAATTCGTGAAGTCTCTAGACCCTTTGTACGAGCCATTAGCATTTCCTTTGCTGTTTTTCCATGCTGAGACTGGTTACAATCCCGATCTGCACAACAACACAAACAAAATCACCCTTCATAATTATTCCATGGCCAGATTGTGGCTGCCCGAAAAATTACCAGATGGCAGTTACCTTAGTTATTGCAATATGTATGGCGACCGAATACCTTGCAGTCGTTTGCATACGATGCCATGGTTGGCACAACAATACGTGCTAGACTCTTTCAGTCGTGATCGCGAGAATCGACTAGATCACATTCGTCAAAACCAGGCAACCTTCAATCGGCGCTCAGCATCATACGAAGAACGTGGCACCAGTGACAACATTGATGACACAACTGCAACCAATACTACCGTTCGGATCCCAAAAACCTTTACAAGCTCGCCAAAGTTCATGAGTAACAAAGTGCTAGACGCGTTAGAGACAGTGCGCTTTGCGGGTCGGCCATTAACTTTCTTGACTTTCACCTGCAATCCAAACTGGCAAGAGCTGGTGGAAATGCTGCCCATGAATTGCACAGCCTATGATTGCCCGGATGTCACGAATCGCGTGTTTAAAATGAAACTGGACGCTTTCTTAGCCGAGCTGAAAATCGGTTCATTGTGGTCTCCAAGCTTAGTGTCCGTGGACCGCTCTGATCCTAGGAAAACAGTGTGGACATACAGTTTGAGACGATCTGATATGCCGGACACCGCCCCTGGATATCAGGTGACATGTCTTCATTTGCATACAACTTAATGTATGAAATAATTTCGTGCCTGCTGATTATATTGCGTGTGCCTTCATGTTGATAAACCATACCCACCAAATGCTTGCATATAGGTATATAAATTTAAGCATGTGCCAAAACAATCATTCCAACATTTGTCCTTTTGAATCGTCAATGCTGACTGCGTCAATAGAAACCTTACGTTCCATTTGGCACTTGGGTGATGCATACACACGTGACATGCACCTTTGAGCAACATCACAGACTTGCATATTTTTGTCGTACCATGCGTGCATGACTTTATTATGATTCTACGATCGTTTGCCATGTCCATGCAGGTAAGTGTAATCGAGTTCCAGAAGCGAGGCTTGCCGCATGCTCACATCGTATTTCGCCCGGCGATCATGCCCTTCGGTACTGAATCCACCACTGCGCCCACCGATGCCCCGCAGCCATGGGCCGACCACTTCACGTGTGCACGGAAACCTACGCCTGATGTGTTAGCCGAATATGGTTTGTTGACCGTGTTGCCTTCTGGAGGCTACAGCATATCTTCGCATTTACGCGCCATGGGCTATCGTGAACTGCAGCGAACTTGCCCCAACGCGCAGTTGTACATCAACCGCCGTGCACCGTCCGCGCGGGAGGTGTGCAATGAGATGAAGCAACTGGTCTGTGGTGATCGCGCATGCATGGACGGCTACGCGTCAAAGTCGCCCACCACCGGACGCCGCACTTCTGGTCCTATGGAACACGGCCCGCATCCAAATGACGACAACAGACCTGCAAATTGGTGCAAAAAGACAGCCCAAGGCTTTTGCAAGAGCTGCTTCCCGCGTCCTTGCGGCATCACTCGCCGCGTCGAAAACGGCTTCATCGAGTTGGAGCGACGCATTGGTGGTCAGATACGACGCAACTGGACAGCGGGAGACGAATTCATCGTGCCGTACAATCCGTGGATGTTGTTCAAGTATCGCACACACATTAACGTGGAGATCGCGGCGAAGGTTTCGGTCATTGCGTATTTGTACAAATATCTTTTCAAAGGAGGTGATCGAGCCCGTTATGAAGTGCGTAAGACAACGGATGGTGTCGAAATCGTCGACGAAATCGCTGATTGGAAGCAAGGAATGTACACCTCTGCCTCGGAAGCCTCTTGGCTTACTGCCAGCTACGACAAATTCAACAACACACCATGTGTGGATATCTTAGATGTGCATGTCATCGACCCACACTCCATTGAGCAAGCCTCTGGCAGCTCAGAGTTTGAGAAATATGTTTTCCGACCACCAGAAGTGGATGCCTACGCAGCTGCCCACTTCAATGTCATGGAGCTCACCGCCACTGAATTTCGACGTTTGTTTGTGGCCACCTCTTCTCCGCCAACAGATGTCAAGAAAAAGTGCAAAGAGGAATTTGGTCAACACTGTCGTGTGTGCCCTGTTACGTACATGCGCAAATACCCACAAGCCAAGTTCCACATGCGCGATGCCAACAACTTACGCCCCATTTGGTTTCGAGATATGCACATGCATGGCGGCGGGTATGCGTATTATTATCCGTGTTTGCCTACAGATCGCCACATCGCACGTCTGCAGCGCGTGTACAAGGTTGGGAGCGAGCTATGGTATTTCCGTATGTTCGTAATGAACAAAAAAATACCGATCGTGACGCCTGCAGATATGGTCGACCCTCTCCGTCCGGTACGTGAATTGACTTCAGAGAAAACTTTTCAATCTGTGGCTCGCATGCTGCATTTGGTTCCGCACGATCAGGAGGCCGAGATCGCTATGACTGAAGCCGTAATGACGCACACCACGCCCTTTGGTTTATTCTCATTGTTTGTAGTGCTAACCATGAACGGCTACCCTACTGAGAAAATGTTGAAAGCACCTGAGCATCAGTTTATTCGCAATGCGATGTCCACCGAATTCACTGGCACCACGCAAGAAAAGCAACAGAAATTTTTGAAGGAGCTGAAGAAGCATTTCGAATCAAATGGCAAAAACCTTTCTGATTATGGCATCACCGAGCCGACAGCTTGCGACATGTCCGAGTTGACACAACACCGTGCTTATTGGGAAGAGCATCACTCCATGATGCAAACCTACCTCCGTGATAACAACCTTTTCCCGGAACAACAACGTGTGGCAGACCGAGTCAAAAACCTTGTGTTGCAACGTCCAGATGAAGGAAGCGCCACCTCCACAAATGATGCAGCAATGGCTCCGCAAAACAATCTCCAACCGCCATTCCCTATGCTTTTTCTTGATGGACCAGCAGGCACTGGTAAAACCACCACCATCACACATTTGCTTTATGATTTACGCCTCAACCACCGCCGCGTGTGTGTGGCCTCTGCCACAACCGCGCTTGCTGCACAACTTTATCATCAAGGCGAAACGGTGCACGCGCTTGCCAAATTGAACGTTACCAAAACGAACGACGAAATAATTCAAAGCAGCTTGAAAGACGGCGACCAACGCTTTGAATTCCTAAGCCAAACTGATTTCGCAGTCATCGACGAAGCACCATCACTTATGCGTGCAAATTGGGAAGCGTTCGTGCAGCTACTTATTCGCGTCAACTTCAAAGGCGTGTTGCTCTTGGCAGGGGACTACCGGCAAATCGCCCCTGTGGTGCGCGGTGGTCAACGGTCAGACATTGTGAATGCATCGCCGCGACGTTCATTACTATGGGCGCATGTTGAAAAACATAAACTGACCACTGTGAGACGCGTACCAAGAGACCTTGAATGGGCGCAGCACGTGACGGGCGTCGGCAATGACACGCACATCAAAGCCGCGCCCACAGATGGATATGATACAGTGGAGCTTCCTTCCGGAGCATCGCTGGTAGATATGTCCATCATACCTGAGGATCAACGTTTCACAGGCATGCAACCCAATTACCACATACGCCCATTTGTAGACATCTAAGCTTATTGTAATATGAACCACGCACCACACTGCAAGGTTCTACAATGCATCGCTGTCATGTTTTATAGCGCGCCGTGCATAGCGCTTTGCTGCAATTGCCACTGACAAAGCATATGGCTAAAACCCATAACAATCTTGAGTTCTATTTTTTGATGCACACATCTGTTATATAACAGGTGACAGCATAGAAGATTCGCTCCAATTTGTGTTCGGTGATGACATGGATGACTTCGATAGCAACGCTATTCTAGCAACCTCTTGTGAAGCTGTGAAGTTTTGGAACGCCGAAATTCAAAAACGTCGTGCGCAGCTCGCCGATACGCGAACTTACTTGAGCCACAATTCAGTTAATGATGATTTTGCTTTTGCTGAAGACTTCAACAGCTCGGAGTTCTTGAACACGCGAGAAGAGAACGGAGTTCCATTGCATGAGCTTTGCTTAGCTGTGAACGACATATGTTATCTCATGCGTACCATAAACAAAAAAGCAGGGTTAGTCACTAGCACCAGATTGCGCATCGTAGATTTACACGAACGCTCAGTTCGCGTGGTGATTGTCGAGGACCCCACACACACCGTGCACGTTATCCCACGAATCACCTTCATCTTCTCGCCAGGCATCTCCAATTTGGAGATCCATCGAAGACAATTTCCACTTTCTTTGGCGTATGCAATGACCGTGAACCGCGCGCAAGGCCAAACACTGAAACGCGTGTTACTTGATACCACACGTCCAGCATTTTCACATGGGCACCTATATGTCGCATTGTCACGCGTGCGTGATCGACAATCCATTGCATTATTCAACAAACATCGGTTGCCTTCCCACCTACAAATCACAGTGACGTACCATGAACTGCTTGAGGACAACAATGCAGCTTCACATTCTACTTCCTTGCTCTGTTTAAATAGCGCGACTGCGATAGATCAATTGTTTCAGCAAACACCATATGCTGCTGACGAACAAGACAATACTGATGACTTGACATCATTGTTCATGACAACACCGCTGGCAGATTGCACCATTCATCAATTAGAACATGCTGACTATGATGGCTAATATGCAAACTAAACGCCTACTGAAATAATAACTTGTCGTATTTGTTCCTTTGCATGCATGCCATATTATTTACAAAGCTACAATTGCAATATAATTATGATGCTACGTTCATGCATGAACTAATGTTGCACATGGCCATTTGTATACAAGTGATCACATACTCACTTCCTTATACACACACACGCCATTATAATACAGATTAGCACTAATTTACAAAGGAGATCCAATTGCCATTTTTTTTGCTTATAAGTTGAATATTTTGCAAAAGAACTAGGCGGCACAAAAAAGCAATTACACACAAATAGTGTGAAAAGCATCCACACAAGAACAGATTCCGCACAAAACAACGAACACTAAATAAACAATCAATATAGACATATGAATTCACAGTCATACAATCAAATTATGATACACCTCATGACAAATGCACCAAGGAGATCTAACTCAATTTTCGCATATCACGATGATTAGGGTACACATATATATCATATATACCCTATATGATGAATTAATAAAGCTGACTTTCTTTCACCATACTTGCTGCTCAACCTCGCGGATATCCTCCCGAAGGACTATCGGTCTGGCATCGAAGCAGTAAAGTTAAGAAAGCCGGCATATTAACCGACCGACGTTACTTATCGCGCCAATATGCTCATGTGCAAAAACACTCCAAGACAAAATAGTTCAGCCTACAACCTATGGCTAGAACAACCAGGATGCAGAACGCATAGATGTTTCCTACCCAATACAACATACACAACATTAGATAAACAAGACTGTTGGCTATCTAATGTGTGTGTGTGTGTGTGTGTGTTTTTCAGATTGTGGGGAAGCTGCATATCCTCTTCATTCGCTTGCTCCGCAATTTTCCTATTGTTGAAGTTTTGAAAGTTAATGAATAATTGAATATTATTGATATATCGTTTGTAAACAAAATGTAATATTTCGTAGAAAAATACGTATACATTAAAATATGCAGCACAATAATCAATGATTTCACGCAATAAAGATAATAAATAACTTAAAAACAATTGATTCTGAAATGCTCCAAGTGTATGTAATAAGTACAGGTCCAAATAATTTACGAACAAATCAATTAGCTAATCTAAATCTTAGCTAATCTTGCAGTGTGTCTAACATTCTGAGAGAATAAAATGATTGAACCACTCGCAAGGCTTTTAAAGCTATACACTTAAAGCTATACACTCCATTTAAAGCTATTCACGAAGCCACCGTTTTACGAAGTCGTCGAAATCGATGTAATCTAGCCGGAATCTGAAGTTGTTTGACATGCCAGGTCCTTGCCAATGGAACTTTTCATCATCGTAATATGGGGCTTCAAAGTTGGAGGTAAAGAATATCTGCAAGAAATTTCCGCAATCACGAACATCCCCCCAATCGACTTCGAGCAGATCACGTAATTCATAGAAATAGTTCAGCATAGCATAGCTCAGTTGTACTCTGAGCTAGAGTTACAGGCATCCAAACATCACCAAACATGCCCGAAAACGTCAAAACTTGTACTTCCAACGCCCACAAAAAACGTTCTTCGACCCATGCCTGCACAAAGTGTTCCTCACGCAGTTGACGCATTTCCCTAATGTAAGGAAGTACAATCTCAAACAGGACGTAATGGGTATCCGCCATTCTAAATAATGCAAAGATGAAGCGGTGTGTCTTCCAAAAACAAATGGAAAATGATCCTCCTAAAGGCCTCAATCGATTTAAAGATTGCTTAAATGGGCTTGGACATACATATGCGTTATTTCGCATCATCGTTCATCTGCGTTATCAATGCGTTTTGTCGACTGCAAGATTGTCAATATATACGCGATGGCGCTAGCGCTCACGCTCTGCGATGACGCTTGCGCTGGTGATGGCGTTGGCGCTTGGGGTCGCTGCGGCGTTTTCGTTTGGCGATCGTCGGATCAGGCTGTCGGTCTTCGTCGCTTGTTGGGATTTGAGCTTTGCTGCTGCTGAATGACCATCTCCGTTCGCTTTCCTTATACATAGCAATTAAAGAAAAAAGCGAACGGAGATGGTCATTTAGATGACCCATATCTAAATTCATAACACCTACAGCGAACGGAGATGAAAATTTGGTTTGGGTGAAGATGTAAAATCGAAGATCAGACATCTTCGACGTTATTTTATAATTTATACGCATCTTCTTCTATCCTGATCTATTAATTTTCATTTTAATCAGACGATTACAAAACAACTATCTCCAAACAGCAGCGCGCCACGTCGGATCATATACTTATGCATCATATATTCTGATATCATTTCGCAATACATTGTGTTACGATAACGCATCGATTCAATCATGCATTCGCGTGTATGATCGAATGTTAATTCAATGCTATGCCATGTTGTCATGTTATTTTATGCTATCCCATGTTGTTAAACAACAATCATCAATTCGCGGATCGATCAAAATTGTAACATTGTAGTTATTGTAACTATCGTAACGAATACATATAGCATCAAAATTTCAAAATTGTAACATTGTATCTATTGTAACGAATACATATAGCATTTTAGCATAGCAAAGTACTTAAATCGCGAATACATACAAAAATTCATGTTACAAACATGAAACATTGTATTTTGTACTGTATTTTATTGTATTGATTGATTGGTGATATATTGATTGTATCGATTGTATTGATTAATTTTGGATTGCATTGATTGATTATAAACGTACTGCTTTGTATTTCACATGGCTTAGCATGTCAACTTCCTGAAATCCTAACACCCATGCTTGCAAATAAAGAGCGCGTTCACGCATATTTCATTCAATCCAAAACTTTCCTCACTTCTTCACCCCCAGCGTGCAGCATCGCATACATTTTCTTATCAAAATAACAACATGGCTGCAAGCTCATCCACAATCGCGGAAATTGATTTCGCAAATTTTTGCGAAGGAGATATAAATACGTCCAATGTCAAATTACCAGAGGCAAAAAGACACAAAAAAAACGCTGATGCTGAAGAAGAGTTAATCCTATGCTCAATGCCATACTACACATTTGAAGACCAGTTTAATGGCAAAATCAAAAAAGATCAACGTTGTGGAAACATAGCATGCTTCGTGAACGCCACTGTGCGCTCCAAGGACCACATCCCCACAAACAACGAAGACCTGCGTGCATTACTCAGTGTCGTAGAGGTGCCAGGAGTGGACAACTTGATAACCACATCTTTTAACCCTGGGGAGAAATATCGCACCAAATACACTGATATCTCAATGGTGCCTGGAGGGCAGGTGATTTGCAACTTTGGCATAGCCATGTCGCCCACTATGTATAAACAAGCTGTTGCTCTTGGCAAACGCGCAGCACAACAAGCGGGGCAAAAATTCGTTGACAAAATGCAAGGTCTGCTTCCGGATCCAAGCGATCCACACAAAACTGTCGTGCTGCGCAAATTACCTTTGCTATGCAATGGGGAAACTGTGCAAAAACTGGCGATTTGCGGTTCGCTGCGATTTCATTGGCTGCGCGCATTTTTCAAAAAGACTTTCGAAGGACGCTATTGCGAACAATGCGTTGCCTTTGGGGAACTTGATGTCCCTTGCATGTTCGTCGACATCGAAGATGAACGTGCTGTGGTCCAAATCTTTGGGAAATTGGGCTACAAAATAAAGAAAGCATGACTGACAATGCCATGGACCTTTAAACCAGGTAAGAGTTAGCTTCATGGCAAACGTTGTAATATGTGTAACTTAATTAAAATAACTTGCTGTTAAATTGCAATGTACAATTAACATGCGTAAAAAGATTCCGTTGAGGTGCGTGTCCTTGAAGATGAAGTGCATTCATGACTAACAAATGTGCATGGTGATGTTGAATGTGCAGGTGGAATAATGCACGAGTTTGCATATTTGACTGTGGCAACGAATGGTGATAGAGTTTTGGTGGAGACTGCTGTGCAAAGGCATGCAGACTCAGTGCGAGATCAAGCTATATTTGTAATGTGGAATTGGCTGTCAGTTGCCCCGAGATTTGACTCACAGGGATACCGACTTCAACACAGAATGTCTCTTCACATCTTCAATTTTTGGATCGTAGTTGAATATAAAAAGATTCCGAGAAATAAAATTCCAAGACCAATTAGATATACAGTCGATAATAGTGATATGGAGCGTTCACCGTATTTCGAACAATATCAGTTTGTCATGAATAACAATAATTGGTAACTCTATCAAGGCTGCTTGGTTCTTAATGTTTTCCACATTTAGCTTCAACTGAATTAGACTTGCGGAGATTGTATTTGAATAATATCGATCCATCTTTCTTCATCACCAAAGAACTGCACCATATGGTGCAACCCCTACACTTCAAACTTGCTTCAACCACCTTCTTCGCCTTTAACCTCAACTGAATTAGACTTGGAGAGATTGTATTTGCAATATTTCGATCCATCTTTCTTCATCATCGAGGAGCTGCACCATATGGTGCAACCCCTACACCTCAAAACTTGTTTCACCTTCCTTCTCCACCCCTAACCTCAACTGAATTAGATTTGGAGAGATTGTGTTTGCCACCCTCCCTCATCCTCCCACAAAGTACACCGCTATCAGGTGAAATTAGCCGCCCTTATCCTCCAACAAAACACATCGCTATCAAATGCAACCAGCCGCATTCCCGCATCCTTCCACAAAGAACAACGCTATCCAATGCAATCAACCGCCTTCATCCTCCCACAAAGCACATCGCTATCAGATGCAATCAGCTGCCCTCATTTTTCCACAAAGCACATTTTCTACATGCTCCAAGAAAGAAGGCCTATAGTAATTATCTCGTGACAAAGAATGTT
>LGRX02014420.1:0-15238 GCA_001247695.2 Cymbomonas tetramitiformis | reverse complement strand
GCTCTTGATTTGCTTCTCACATCCACTGGGATGATGGTGGGCTGGCTTTTGTTGGCCGATCCCATGCCATCCAGTGTATGCGAGATGACTCACGGCCGGCCTTGTGTGCTCCGACTATTCTCTCTCCTTCTTACCCCTTTGCACTAGTCTGAAGGCTGAGTGAGCTGTCAGACGACAGACACCCGGAGTAAAGACCGGAGCATACCCCTCTTCACACCCGCAACCCAAGCAACCACCATCCATATGCCCCTCCCGCAAGAGCAAGGTCGAGTCCGCGCCCAAGGTATCAGGTGCAGGTGCGCAGTTCTATTGGCCTAGAGTTCTCGAATCCTGCTAAGCTCTCCTTGGCTAACGGTTTATTAAACAAGGAAGGGCCGCAGGAAGGTCCCGTTGGCAGTCAAGCTGTGGCATGGGTCTGTGTCTAGGTATCTTGCGGTTCGGTAACTCTCCTTTGCTCTCTCCCGTTCTCTTCGCATTCACCCCCTCCTCTCCCACCAGTCTCTCCCATGGCTCTCTCCCCCTTCTTGAATGATGCTCCCGATTACATTCCCTGTGCGGCCCGTGCGAGCGAGGCACAAAACGCCCACCCGGATCGGGTAGATTCCATAAGTATGATGACTTGCTGAGAAGCTCTTGATTTGCTTCTCACATCCACTGGGATGATGGTGGGCTGGCTTTTGTTGGCCGATCTCATGCCATCCAGTGTATGCGAGATGACTCACGGCCGGCCTTGTGTGCTCCGACTATTCTCTCTCATTCTCACCCCTATGCACTAGTCTGAAAGCTGAGTGAACTGTCAAATGACAGACACCCGGAGTAAAGACCGGAGCATACCCCTCTTCACACCCGCAACCCAAGCAACCACCATCCATATGCCCCTCCCACAAGAGCAAGGTCGAGTCCGCGCCCAAGGTATCAGGTGCAGGTGCGCAGTTCTGGCTTATTGGCCTAGAGTTCTCGAATCCTGCTAAGCTCTCCTTGGCTAACGGTTTATTAAACAAGGAAGGGCCGCAGGAAGGTCCCGTTGGCAGTCAAGCTGTGGCATGGGTCTGTGTCCAGGTATCTTGCGGTTCGGTAACTCTCCTTTGCTCTCTCCCGTTCTCTTCGCATTCACCCCTCCTCTCCCACCAGTCTCTCCCATGGCTCTCTCCCCCTTCTTGAATGATGCTCCCGATTACATTCCCTGTGCGGCCCGTGCGAGCGAGGCACAAAACGCCCACCCGGATCGGGTAGATTCCATATGTCTGATGACTTGCTGAGAAGCTCCTGATTTGCTTCTCACATCCACTGGGATGATGGTGGGCTGGCTTTTGTTGGCCGATCTCATGCCATCCAGTGTGTGCGGAATGACTCACGGCCGGCCTTGTGTGCTCCGACTATTCTCTCTCATTCTTACCCCTATGCACTGGTCCGAAGGCTGAGTGAACTGTCAAATGACAGACACCCGGAGTAAAGACCGGAGCATACCCCTCTTCACACCCGCAACCCAAGCAACCACCATCCATATGCCCCTCCCGCAAGAGCAAGGTCGAGTCCGCGCCCAAGGTATCAGGTGCAGGTGCGCAGTTCTATTGGCCTAGAGTTCTCGAATCCTGCTAAGCTCTCCTTGGCTAACGGTTTATTAAACAAGGAAGGGCCGCTGGAAGGTCCCGTTGGTAGTCAAGCTGTGGCATGGGTCTGTGTCTAGGTATCTTGCGGTTCGGTAACTCTCCTTTGCTCTCTCCCGTTCTCTTCGCATTCACCCCCTCCTCTCCCACCAGTCTCTCCCATGGCTCTCTCCCCCTTCTTGAATGATGCTCCCGATTACATTCCCTGTGCGGCCCATGCGAACGAGGCACAAAACGCCCACCCGGATCGGGTAGATTCTATAAGTATGATGACTTGCTGAGAAGCTCTTGATTTGCTTCTCACATCCACTGGGATGATGGTGGGGTAGCTTTTGTTGGTCGATCTCATGCCGTTCAGTGTCCTTGTACCGACTCCTTTGGCACCCCGTAGCCGTAGAAGACCAGCTGCACTATGTACCCACGCCGGGGATCAATGGATTCAGCACACACTTCGGGACACTTATCCGGAATCTCCGGAGCTCACTAGTGAAGAATGGGACCCCCTAAGCCTCGCTGAGCCACCCGAGCCCCTCTGCATCTGCACCGCTAGCGCACTGCCGCCTTGTGCCTGAAGCCGGTTCATCCCTGCCCCCCGAGCTGCGCGAGCCATATCTCCACCACCAAGCCCACGCATAGAACCGCCCCTCTGCGACTGCCCTGCCTGTGCACTGCTGCTGTGTCTCTGAAGCCGGCTCACCTCCGCCAATCGAGCCACCCCTTCACCACCAAGCCCGTATCCCACAGCACCCCGCTGCCCCCTACACGCCCTAGAGCCTGGTCTCAAGAGAGCTTGCCCACCCCCGCCACGGCCAGAATGTCCAGGGCTGTCTCAAGGGGCTGAGAATGATAAACTGGGTTGCCCTCATCCGAACTTGCGCACCCACCACCGACTTGCGCCTGTGTGTGTGTGCTTATCCTTGCGACTCCTTTGGCACCCCGTAGCCACAGGAGACTGTGTGTGTGTGTGTGCTTAAGGGGATTCGTCTGCGGCTGGCTCTATTTATGTCCAGTGCCTTGAGGCTTTTTCACCTGCCGGGGGACTGGTGGTTGGCAGCCACGTTATGGGGTGCTGACATCTCGTTGTAAACGGGGACGGCCACTGGAATGATTTGGATGATGGGATGTGGCTGTCCCTGTGGTACCCTTCTGGCGGGTACTGCCTCTTTGAGGGCGTCGGGGATTCGTCTGCGGCTGGCTCTATTTATGTCCAGTGCCTTGGGGCTTTTTCACCTGCCGGGGGACTGGTTGTGGCGGCCACGTTATGGGGTACTGGCGGATCGCTGTGAACGGGGACGGCCACTGGAATGATTTGGATGATGGGATGTGGCTGTCCCTGTGGTACCCTTCTGACGGGTACTGCCTCTTTGAGGGCGTCGGGGATTCGTCTGCGGCTGGCTCTATTTATGTCCAGTGCCTTGAGGCTTTTTCACCTGCCGGGGGACTGGTGATCGATACCCACTTTATGGGGTACTGGCATCTCGTTGTGAACGGGGACGGCCACTGGAATGATTTGGATGATGGGATGTGGCTGTCCCTGTGGTACCCTTCTGATGGGTACTGCCTCTTTGAGTGCGTCGGGGATTCGTCTGCGGCTCGCTTTTTGGGAGTGTCTTGGATTCGTCTGACGCTAGCTCCCTCTCCGTGTACAGTGCTCATGGTTATTACACATGCCGGGGGACTTGCGTTCTTTGACCTTGATATGAAGTACTGACGGATCGCTGTGAACGGGGTCGACCGCCGGGTGGAAGTGGGTTTTGGGAGGCGGTTATCCCTGTGGTGCCATTCTGGCGGGCACTGCCTCTTGGAGAGCTCGGTAGATTCGTCTGTCGTGCTGCGAGGAGAGGCAGAAGGTTGTGATGTACAACTTCTGTGTTCTCCCTTGAATTTTGTGGGGAGCACTTAGGTGCCCGCATGTTTCCTTTTTGACATGGGGTGTCCATGCTGTGTGGTGTGACTGCATTCATGACATAACCATGGACCAACAGGTCCCATCCATCGACCGGGAGCCACTGGGGGGCATGCCAGCAGGGTCCGCTTACTCCGTTACCCAGAGACCAACAATTGTTGGGTGATGATCGGTCACATCGTTTCATCTTTCCATGCTGCTTTGCATCAGGGTTGGGAACATGTATGAGTTTGTGGTATCTTGTCACGGCCCCGCCCTGCTCCTGATTTGCTTCTCACATCCACTGGGATGATGGTGGGCTGGCTTTTGTTGGCCGATCTCATGCCGTTCAGTGTGTGTGATATGGTGTCCATGCTGTGTGGCGTGACTGCATTCATGACATAACCATGGACCAACAGGTCCCATCCATCGACCGGGAGCCACTGGGGGGCATGCCAGCAGGGTCCGCTTACTCCGTTACCCAGAGACCAACAATTGTTGGGCGATGATCGGTCACATCGTATCATCCTTCCATGCTGCCTTGCATCTGGGTTGGGAATATGTATGAGTTTGTGGTATCTTGCCACGGCCCCGCCCTGCTCTTGATTTGCTTTTCACATCCACTGGGATGATGATGGGCTGGCTTTTGTTGGCCGATCTCATGCCGTTCAGTGTGTGTGCTTAACAGAGACCAACAGTTGTTTGGCGACGATCGGTCACATCGTATCATCTTTCCATGCTGCTTTGCATTTGGGTTGGGAATATGTATGCGTTTGTGGTATCTTGTCACGGCCCGCCCTGCTCTTGATTTGCTTCTCACATCCACTGGGATGATGGTGGGCTGGCTTTTGTTGGCGGATATCATGCCGTTCAGTGTATTTCTGGGGAGCACTTAGGTGCCCGCATGTTTTCATTTTTTGACATGGGGTGTCCATGCTGTGTGGTGTGACTGCATTCATGGCATAACCATGGACCAACGGGTCCCTTCCATCGACCGTGAGCCACTGGGGGGCATGCCAGCAGGGTCCGCTTACTCCGTAACCCTGGGACCAACTATTGTTGGGCGATGATCGGTCACATCGTATCATCTTTCCATGCTGCTTTGCATCTGGGTTGGGAATATGTATGAGTTTGTGGTATCTTGTTACGGCCCCGCCCTGCTCTTGATTTGCTTCTCACATCCACTGGGGTGATGGTGGGCTGGCTTTTGTTGGCCGATCTCATGCCGTTCAGTGTGTGTGTGTAAGGAGAGGGAGAGGGTGGTGAAGTCCATGTTCTGTGTTTTCCCTTGATTTTTGTGGGGAGCACTTAGGTGCCCGCATGTTTTCGTTTTTTGACATGGGGTTTCCATGCTGTGTGGTGTGATTGCATTCATGGCATAAGCATGGACCAACGGGTCCCATCTATCGACCGTGAGCCAGTGGGGGGCATGCCAGCAGGGTCCGCTTACTCGGTAACCCTAGGACCAACTATTGTTGGGCGATGATCGGTCACATCGTATCATCTTTTCATGCTGCTTTGCATGTGGGTTGGGAATATGTATGAGTTTGTGGTATCTTGTCACGGCCCCGCCCTGCTCTTGATTTGCTTCTCACATCCACTGGGGTGATGGTGGGCTGGCTTTTGTTGGCCAATCTCATGCCGTTCAGTGTGTGTTTGTGTTCTTGGTTATGTGCAGCAATGTGGCTTAAGACGGAGGCAGCCACGTGCGCAATGTTTTGGGGTGGAAGAGGCATATGTACACGTTGTACCCAGGGCAGGGAAGGGTAGAGATGTGCACAGGTGTGGTGTCTTTCCAACCAATGGAAGTCTCCTTGCTAATGGGTGCCAATGTTGTTTTCATATAGGTGGAGAACTCGATGTTGAGAAGCCCCAATGCGGTGAATGCAGCCACCGTGGCAGCAGCAGCCGTGCTCTCATCAAACACTTTGTTAGAACAGCTTGGCCCTGAGGGTATGGATGTCATTGAGAAGCTTGGAGGGGATGAAGTAATCGAAGTTATCCTCGGGATCCTGGGGATACTCTGAGCCATTCTCAAGCCGCTGCTCGCTGCAGCAGACGCGAGTGCTTACTCGCTTCCGCTATTGAAAACGGCGCCTAATGCACTTTTATTTCTACTCTGCAGTCACTACCTGCCATTTTGAAGAAATGCAGAGGCAATGATCTCAATGTAGATGAATATGGTAACGTACTAAATAGTTACATACGTAGGATGTATGCAACAATTACACATTCTTTACGTTACTAGTACTAACCAACACACTTCTGTAGATAGTGCTGTTGATAGTAGTAATTAAACTCGGGATAGCAGATGCTTTCGCAATCAGCATAATATTCGATCGTTATTAACACTTGTCATGGCTGAATAGCACACATATTCTAACATGATCATACATGAACGTCGGGGATTGGATGGTTGGAATGTTTGAACGTCGACACCCAAGAACACTCGATACCTATTGCTGGTGATACCTAATGCTAGGTGGACGCCTCCACTTCCGTAACTTCGATAGATTTGTGAGCTCCGTGTCACCAATGAATATGTTGGTTGGTGCACCTCGCCCAACATGATGGTTGTATCCACGCATGGGACACTATTGCCCACGTGTGCGTAATGGTGCTATCCGCGCGCGCGGGGAAATGTCTGTCCCCATAAAGGGAAATGTCTGTCCCCATAATTGTATTCGCAATCGTTTTTTAAGGTGGCGTATTTATCATACCCACTCTAGGGGCTCCGCCCTAACCCCCCCACAGCAACCTTATTTTCGCTCTAGGGGGGGCAGAGCGGCAGCACACACCCCTATAGCAACCGACCCTACCAACTTTTTCGCTCTAGGGGGCTCCTCCTAGCAGACTTTCTCAACGCTTAGCAGGGGTGCTTTGCTTCCCCGAGCATGTTTCCTCAACGCCTAGGAGGGCGCAATCCCCCCTTGCAACATGCATGTTCTTTCTTGCCCCCACACTCACGGCAAAGTTCGGTAGCCCCGACTTGATATAAATGCAAAGCAAGTGTGTGTTAAGGCCGGTTCTCAGCCACAAGTTAGACCTGAGCGTCACAAGGGCAATAAGGTCAAGCTAATCTACATTTGACATGATGCGACTAAGATAGGTTGCTTAAAATACAGAGTCTGGAATACGGTCGAGGCGACTACAAGACCGAGTCTACTCGTAAGCTACATCATCACGCACAAGTTAGCACGGCTCTACTCGAAGAAGTACAAAACTGCACAAACTCAGCTGAAGCACGCGGTTTACACTGCCTACAAGACGCGAAGGCACAATAATTAGCCCTGAGTGGGGAAAGGTGGGTCATGGTCTGTGGCTACCCATGCCAGGACCTCTCACCAGTTGGGAAGCTGGTTGGGTTGGCTGGGAAACACAGCAGGCTGTTCTACCAGGCGGTCAGAGTGCTTTCAATACTACAGCAACTGCAACCGCAGCTTGTCGCATCGTCCAGGCACAAAGATGAGGGAAGAGGTGTTCCCACTCATCACCAACATGGTTGGCCAGCCGCCTGTGTCCTTCGATGTCGCGCAAGTTGGCTCCTACGCGCATCGCCTTCGCGCCTACTGGAGTAATTTGTTCCAGAACCACCAGTTCAACACGATCATGGCCAAGGTTGAGAGACCTCAAGGGAGGTTCGTTTCAACGATCTTGCTGCAAGAAGCATGGAAGCCCCGCGAGGTGGCAACGACATATCGTGCGCCCCACCAGGTGGTGAACGTCGTGAGGAAGCCCATGTGCGCGTTGCCAACGATACTAGCTACGTAGAACTCACGTCGAGCATTTCGGGCACCATGAGCAGGCATGTTGATTAGGAGTGACGACGTTTCGGGACGCGGAGAAAGCCGAGAAGTCAACTTGGACGAGAAGGCCAGGGCCATGGGGTACAATGCGGACGAGCTACGCAAAAATGATAAGTTGGACGATGAGAAGTTGGCCGAGGTGCTCGGGCTCGCTATGGATCGCAGGGCCATGGAGTTGTTGTTCGCAGTGGCAGAGGCCAACAGGATGGGGCTCCTGTCTAGCACGGAGTGTCAGCGCTGAACATTGAGATGGCAGCGCCTCTGACATATGTGGTGAGCAATGGTGCAAGGGAGGGCCCTAAGGGGCCAGGTCCAGAGCCGGCGGGCGCAAGCCATGGCAGCAGAGCGGATAGCGAAGTCCAGCAGCTATACCCAACACCTAGCACAGAGCATCAGCCACCAGGACTGGGAGCACCGGCTCCAGAAGATGTGCGCTCAAGGGTACAAGGGGAGTCATGGCCTGGGAGCTTCACCTTCGAGCGCTCGTGCAAAGAAATGAGAGCTGAAGCAGTTCACGGTCAAGGAGTACAGGCACATGCACCGCACACACTTCGTGAAGGAGTCGGTCGCACCTGCTGTAGTCGCAGGCGCCATACCAGAGTGGAAATCAGCCAAGCGCGAGAAGGGGATGAGACTTCCCACGCTGGGGGACACCGTCAGGCTCACGCAGTCGGTGGCCAACGTGGTGGAACAGGAAGCATCCCGGGAGAGATTCCTTGACATGCACGAGGGCGAGTGGTGCCTCAAGTGGCTGAAGGCCAGAGGCGCAGTAGCACTGCCCGAGGAGGATGCACATCGCATAAAGAGGAGGGCGCGGCGACACCGGTGGGATGAGGCCACCGACGAGGTATACCTGATCACTTATGGTGGCAAGGAGCTACGAGTGCCCAAACCTGATGATCGCATGGAGCTGGTGCGCGCGTACCGCGCCAAGACAGACCATTGGGGAATCAGGCGCACCATGAACTTGTTGTGGCAGCGCCATTTCTGGGTCGGCCTGAAGAGCGATGTCCGTGCTGTGGTCACACAATGCGAAACATGCCAGAGAGTGAAGACGCACTACGTATGCCAGAGAGGAGACTGTGCTCACCCCGCTGGAGATCAAGTCCTTCACATTATTGTATAGGTGGTCTCTGGATTTGGCATGGCCCACCACTCGGGCGCGTTCGGGAACGTCTGAAGGGGTCAGATAATAATAATGTCGGATAATGATCTGGCTTAGGACGAGTGAATAACACTGGTAGCACGATGCAAACGTGGACCATTAAGTGAGCCTTCTACAATTATACGTGACGCCGCGTCATCCGCGCCTGCAAGTTGGGCATCGTTGGAAAGAGGAGGACGAGCCGGATGCAATCCGGTCAATAAGTATGGCGCGCATGGTGCGATGCGGATAATATTCAAGTTCAAAGCCATTTTGGGTGAGAAAATCATCCGGATTCCGGCGATGTTTTCCTGAAAAGAGAACCTTACCCCCCAGTCCTAACTGGAAATCTGGTGTACTCGTGGCAGCTCCAACATCATCGCCCATGAGAAGCATTTTCCGAACCAATGCTCACGCCGCGATTGGCATGACCTGGCAGTTGAAATCAGGCAATCTGTCTTTAATTTGAAATCAATTTTATTACAATTATTGTTCCTGTAAATTCACAATATCGCGAATTTTTATTTCTTTAAAACATACGAAGTCGGGGGGGGTGGGGGTGGGTGGGGTGGGGGGCCGGCTGCGTCAAGTCTGGGGTCTTATCTGAATGCTGTCCGCGTGACAATGAGCATCGCATATGCCGCGCGAACCGAGACTGTGGTGTATATTACAAAACATTGTCGTTCTGTACAGTTTATGTCGCTTTGTACAGTGCTTAACAGTGGTGGCCGATGTTTTTTTCCAGCCACGCAGTCGAAAGGTTCTGAATTTCGGATAGAATAAATCGACGTATCAACAAATATGCGGAAAAGACAGTGAGCCCACGATGTAAGTACATTTGACCGAGGTTTATGCACCGTGTGTCGCTCTGAGCAATCTCGGATGCAAGCGAAACAACGCGCTCGCATCCCAGATCGCAATACGTACATGAGGAGTGCAAGTAGCTTTCATTTGCGTATGCAAGAGACGTACTTGTCCGAAGTTTCCATCGAGACAAATTGGACAGAGTCTATTTTTAATGACGTTTTCGAAGACAGAGGGCGACAGAGCAGAGCAGTTGTGGAAGCGGAACACGTTCGCCAACTGCTCACCAAGTTCAATGTCACGAACTTCAAAGACTCGAAGAAGATTAAAAGTAGGGCGATAGTTGACTTATTTACAGCGGGTTCTGGAATTATGGGACACGTGAAAAATATCCTACAGACAGATTTTCAAGAAAAGTGCACTCGTATGTCGGTGGACCACCAAGCTATGGCAAAGTCAATAAAGGGGTGGCAAGCCAGGACATCTTCGACCCGAAAGACTGGGGGGTCTTTTAAATGCGAACTACATCTGCGCACCACCCTCGAGTGGAATGAGCGACGCTGCATTCATTTTCTACGCAGCTGAGTGCAGGGACTTCTGCGCATTTCTTTTGCCAAAGCACTGGCTCGCTGACCGCAGCTATCCATTGCGGAGGCTTTGGTGGGGACAACAACAAAAGAAGAAAACAGTTTACATTATTCCGTCAGCGAAAGACCTAAGTTGGCATTTGTGGCTGCGTGAGGTACACGCGCAAAGGACTAGACCTATTCGCTGGGAATGGCATGGAACCTCACTGGTCTGTCTTAGTAGAGTCACTCTACGAAGATAGAAAAGCGAAGAAGACAGGGGGGAATGCAACGAGCGAGAGCGACCCCCTAGAGCTCGCGTTGCAAGATGCTGTAAGCCAAGATGGGCTTTAGATCGCTGTATGCTCGGCATGCACAACCGCTGGATGGCACATGCCGAGATAGACATATGATATAAAGTAAATTTGAATACAAAATATGATATGTCTTGAATGCTTGAAAATGCTTGTGCGTGCTGTGCGTGTGATATGCGTGATACTGCAATGAACTTTGGGTTTCTTGCTTGACTTGTGTAGACATGGGGGCACCACTGTTAACCACTGTACAAAACGACATAAACTGTACAGAACGACATAATTCTGTATTAAAAACCACTGGCGCAGCACTGGCGCACGAGCGGACTGCCCGCGCCGCCAAAAATGGTCACCATCCCGCATTCGGTTTGTCGCGGGCACTTCGTCATCGTCATCGATTATGGGGTGGGGATGGGGTCTGATTCTGTGTGGCGATTTTATTGAAAGGAATTTTCGCGAATTAATTCCTCCGTTCAACACACCCTGAATGCAATTAAAATAATCGTTTGTCCATGAGAAACATACCGATCGGTCGGATTAAATATCTGAGCGACAATGTCGTTCGTGCGATGGTAAGTGAAGGCCTCGACGAAGACTTGCGCTACGCACCGTCCGAAAAGCGGCTATCTGACGGGCCAAACGAATTTGCAGCGTATCGTATGATGAACGATGTGGAGCAGACGTGGCAGAAGATTTTGTTCCTCTCTCCGAACTCTCCAAGACAGCTTTGGGTCACGTTTTCACGATGAAGAAGTGGGATTATTATCTGACCCCTCGAAACGTTCCCCAAGGCGCCCGAGCAAGAGAGTCACGACCAGGTTGGGGAATTGCCGGGTGCTTATCGTGACTGGGGGGGTGCTTATCATGACTGAGCATTACACGCGTTTTATTGTGTGCGTTCCTATTCCCAACAAGGAGGCGGCCACCATCGCCAACGGTTTCCGCAACCACGTGCTGTCAGTGTTTGGAGCACCTGCAAAGTGCCTGGTGG
The DNA here is from genome assembly GCA_001247695.2 of Cymbomonas tetramitiformis. Taxonomy (NCBI): domain Eukaryota; kingdom Viridiplantae; phylum Chlorophyta; class Pyramimonadophyceae; order Pyramimonadales; family Pyramimonadaceae; genus Cymbomonas; species Cymbomonas tetramitiformis. The sequence goes on along the minus strand of LGRX02014420.1, from coordinate 4,121 downwards.
ACGGAGGCACGGAGTTCGAAGGAGCGTTTGAGGACCTTTGTCGACAATGTCTCATCGACCGCAGGGTTACCTCGCCAGACTCACCAGAAGGCAATGGACTCACCGAGAGAGTGGCGAGGGCCATCAAGTTCTGCTTCAAGAAGTTAGCACTCGAGAAGGGGCTGCGTGACTACGAGTGGGATGAGCTGCTTTGGTCGTTGGCACTAAGCTACAACGCGACCAAGCAGGAGTCTACTGGGGTGGCGTCTTTTCACGCTGCTATTTGCAGAGGAGGTAACGGTGCCAACCGACCTCCGTATCCAACCCAGTCTGAACTTCGAGGTGGAGGAGGAGAAGACGTTGGCCGAAGACCTGCTCCGCAAAGCGAGGATAGAAAATACGCTCATGGTGCATACTGGATGCAGCCTGGAGGTTGCCCAACATCGGGTCACGTTGTTGTACGAAGGGAGACGAGGCGGAGGCTACGAGCCAAAGCCTCATCATCAGTTCAAGATAGGTGGGAGACTTTGTGTACATCCGCCAGAAACCGCACACAGGTACGGAGGTGGCCACCAAACCCGCCATCTTGAAGCTGGTGAAGGTGCAGCGGAGATGGGGCGGTGGTGCTGGAGGATAGTACCAGGCTCCGGGAGAAGAGCATAGTGCAGGACATCGCGCCATGTCATTTGCAGGTCAAAGATCAATACGACTGCAGTGCGGCCATCCCTGGGAAACACTTGGCGTGCGAAATATGCATGAGAACAAACGGGGAGGCCTCGATGCTGTTGCGCGACACCTGCAACCGAGGCCATCACACATGGTGTCTGGAGCCAGCCGCCTCGGAAGGAGTCCCTTGAGGAGATTGGCAGTGCCCAACGTGCTTGGGTACTGAAGTAGTGGTTGCCTCCGCTGAGGTTAGCAAATCAGTGGTCGAAAGACTAGCAAAAGCAGAGCTCAGGCTCAAGGAGAAGCTGGGAGCAGGCGTAAAGCTGGGGCACTGGCACTTTGCTTTGGGGGGGGGAGACGGCATGGGGTGCCCGCCCTAGCAACAGCACGTCTGGGGCTCCGCCCCTCCTTGCACGTTTGAACGCCTATGGGGGTACCTCCTCCCCCCTCTCTTCCATAGCTGCCACTTTTTCGGCCTGGGGGGTTTGGGTTTTGCCCCCGGCAATATTCAAAAAAATTCGCCTACGGCCCATGACGTGATCACTCGTAAAAGAGTAGAGGCCCCACGGAACGCTCTTGAATCTTCGTGCACCTAGTTTGCCGGTGGGCACCCGCCGCATGTGTTGGGACCCGCCTCGCGTGTCGGCCCCCGCCGCGCGTGTTGGGACCCGCCTCGCGTGTTGGCCCCCACCGCGCGTGTTGGCCCCCGCCGCGCGTGTTGGGACCCGCCGCGCGTGTTGGCCCCCGCTGCGCGTGTTGGCCCCGGTCAGCGTAATGTAAGACTTGAACATCAGGTCCATGCTGGGTCCATTTTTGACCCATTTTTAGGGTTTATGACTTCTCGGGTTTTAGGCTTTGAAAACCTGAAACACTACACTATCAAGTCCTTCGGGAAAAAATGGGCCAACGTCATTTGGTTGTTTGTATGGTGCGAAAATGATCCTACAGGTCGCTACGCTACTCCATTTGGTGAGTAATGGTGCCAAATGGGCGTAGCTCCCGGAGTTAGAGCGATTTTAGGCCATTTGGGGGGCTATTTGAGCGACGTAGCGAACATTTCACCATACCGACGTGCATATATGCGATACATCAAAGACATGTGATCGAGTTCGAGTTCTAGTGGCCAAACCCTAGCACCCTGAGAAACCCTAAAACCTTAAATCATTTCGGTTTGGGGGGTCCCCCCCCCTGAGACCAAACCTTGCAGAGTTTGCCTTGCTGTATATTTCAGTGCAGTTGGAGTTATTCAGTGCTCGCTGTACCACGAGCTGTTTTCAAATTACCACGTTGTGCACGAGTTCGCGACAGCTGTCACAAACCGCGGCGTATCGTGGTCAGAAAGCCGGGTTGTGACACTTACGACAGTTGCACTGGTGACGAACGCGTGACAGCTATGCTGGAGGTCACAATCGTGACATTCGAGGTGGTGACCAATTTGATGACAGGAACTTTTCTCTGAAGTTGGTGACCAAGGACGGTTAGTGCACGCTACTGACTGCAGAGTCAGTCTAGAGATAGCAGATAGGGCGGCGCTAAGTCACAATGAGCCAGGCGCTCATTATTGTTTTGTCTTCGTAACAGGGACTTCACCTTTACTCAGACGGCGAAAACAGCAGTGTACATTTTGGTATTTTGATACTTATAATACACACACATATATTATCTACGAGTCTAGAGCTTTGCTTGCTTGTGCGTACTTCGTAGCGCAGTAACATAATTGCTGGTAGCATTCTTTTTTCATGTTAGAAATAAGAGCTTGCAGAAGAGACTTCGTTAGTGTGCTTAAAACTTATTTTTTTAAACAAATATATTTGGCTGAGGAGTTGCAGTGTAGTGACCAAACCTTGCAGAGTTTGCCTTGCTGTATATTTCAGCGCAGTTGGTTCAAATTACCACGTTGTGCACGAGTTCGCGACACCGTATTGGGTCTGTACGAAATTCATGTCTTGCGCTGTGTTGTTCTTTAGATCGGCACGGGAAACTATTCATCGTTCGGGCAACTCTTAGTTTTAGGGATATGATAGTAAAATTTAACTCTATTATTCTCTTTGCTTGCAACTAACGTGCCCTCTATTCTTGGTATTGCCTTGCGTGATTCCGCTTTCCCACAGTTCATGTAATTTGTAAAGTTCTTAAAATTCTGCATCCTCGCAGCTCGTTAAATTTGTAAAGAACTTAGCTCACAGATCTGCTCTGTTTAAGATCAGCCAAATATTGTTTTCACTTGCAGACGGCTGAAAGGCGGATTTCACTGTAAATTATAGACGGGTTATGGCAATTTTTTAGTAAAAGTTGATAACTTGATAACAAAAGTTATCAATATTCAATTTATCAAATAGTTTGCCATATGTAAAACTATTATGTACCATTAAAAGCATAATCGTATATGCTATTGATGAATGTATAATGTATATGCCATCGATGTATGTATAATGTATATGCCATCGATGTATGTATAATGTATATGCCATCGATGAGGATTGTATAAGGTAGGAGGTAGTAGTAATGATGAGAAATCTATAGACGCTCGTTATGATTTATAATGACGAAAGCTACACCAAATGCTGGATACTCCCCTGATTGATATGAATGAGGACACCTTGCACGCCTTTACCCCATGATTGATTACAAACAGATAGGCTATTACAAGCATCGTCGAATCACACACTTGGTCCTGCAGGATTATTCGACCATGGTTGGAAGCTTCCGTCCATAAGACCACATCTTCTTAAATTTTGAGGTACTGCCTACACACGATGAATACCATTATAACAGTTGACCAGATACGGAGTCAGACTGATGTTGATGCAATCCATGTGCATTCGCGACCATGCAAACTGTGCCAACACTGTTCATCGACATCAATACTAATTTGTTGCTACCATCAAGACAGAACATGAAGGAAAATTTTATCATTTATAATTTGACTGTTATAATTTGCTCTTTGCAATAATTTCCAAAACTGTCAGAAGTATTTGTGGCTCACTAGACGCGCTTCGACTGCTCTGACATCCAATCTTGTAAGCCAACAGCCGAGTGCAATAAATGGCTTAGTCTGACTCGGTCAATAGGTTTCGAGAGATATGCATCTGCTCCTGCGCTGAAGCATTTCCTATCATCTCCAACCATGCAATCTGCAGTGAGACAACATATCCATGCTTGTTGCTCATCTGAAAGCTCGTCCCGAAGTGCTCGAAGCACAGCAAGACCATCCATCTTGGGCATGTGCAAATCTAGAAAGCAAATGTTCCATCTAAGGCTTTTAAGAGATTCGTATGCTTCCAACCCATCGCTAACCACCTGCAAAAAAGACTAACAGTAAATGGCTACACTCTGTAACTCGCACTCTTACATCCTGACAGCAAGAATCCAAAACATAAAAAAACCCCGCGAGATTCCCTTGCAACCACCCCGCGCACCCAACCTACCGCTGCCCTCACCCATCAGCCACCTCCCCGCGCACCCAACCTACCGCT
>LGRX02014418.1:0-20735 GCA_001247695.2 Cymbomonas tetramitiformis | reverse complement strand
CCCCAATTTCACGCTCAGATACCACAATTTATACCAGCCACACCACCGCCCCAACTTCACGCTCAGATACCACCAGCATTTATAACCAGCCACACCACCGCCCCAATTTCACGCTCAGATACCACCAGCAATCCACGTCAGCCCAATGTAAATCTTGCTTCAGCAAACCACCAGGAAAGCAGATGCCAGCACCTACGTCCAAGGGCGAGCCTTCCTGACTGCCACCTTTACAGGAGTAAACCTCACAGTCACATCCCCTTTCGCGAGTCGAAACTCCGTGAAACCCGCGATCAGTACGGCGCCCCCCAGACTACCCCTTCCTCATAATCAGTTATTTGCATGATGACGCTTGTCACGCATCTCAGGTATACCCAAAACACGCCAACGCGGTACAGCACGACGCGTCACGACAACAGCACCATCGCACAGCAGCCACGGGCGCCACCCATGGCGTATCAGCCGTTACATCTACCCAAAACACCCCAGTCAGTTATTCAGCAGCACGACAGCCACGTCACCACATACGACACCAACGCCAAACTCGAACTACGTTCTCCCCGACCCATTTCCTGTTCTACAAAATGCTTTCTCTCTGAACTGCTCCTGCTCGCACGACCAGGGCAACAGCTCGCCGGGCGTGGCGCGACATCCGCCGGGCCAGGCTGAGCCCATCTACGGCCTCGTGAAGATCAAGGAACATCACAGGCACCACAGCGCCTCATCCGCGCCACGTGGACGAAGCCTCCGGCTCGCCGCACCGGATCACCGCTGGCACCTGCAACACCGACGGGTACAAACGCGTAGCACTGCGCCGCGCCTCAAGCGCGGATGTTCACGGCAACTCGACATGGACGCACCACATGTGACACCACGTCACAACAGCAGCCATCGTCAGAATGTAGTATCTCAAGAGTCACCAACGGAATGTAGCATTTGGCGACAGTTCAAATGAGGAAGCAGATCGCTGATTGGAGAAGGCGAAGCATCGCGAACCGAGAAGACACAAAACGCCCAGCTGCAGCTGTAGGAGAAGAGCTTTAAAAGAGAATAGAGACGATTTCAAAACATTCTGCAGATAACACTGAACCTTTCAAAATCATCTTGGCCTTGCGTAAATTTGTATCGAATATATATATTTCCTCGCTGAATTTACAGCGACTCTGCAAATTCCCACGCACTAAGCGCCTGTTTGAATCAGTCAGGGACAGTTCGTCTGACACGCGCTCCTCACGTAGCGCATAGCCTGAATTCAGTGCCCCGAACCCGCAACCCCGCTCGCGCGACCACACCGGTTAGGCGTAGATCCACACTCGCATAACGGAAAGCGAATCCGCAGCGCTAAAGGCCACAGCTCCGCGCAGTTGAGGTAAGCCCGAGACGCCGTGTGCTAAGTGAACGCTTTTCGTGTTTTCTTGCGAGGAACGGACAGTCGTGCAGGGACCCGATATGCACCTAAGGAGTCTGGAGCACCTCTGAATTCACCGCACGACAATAAACAGGCGCGCGAAAAGTGTACCCTGAATTCATGCTTGTGTGCGTGCGTTTGCGGTATGTGTGCGTGCCGCAGCCCAGCTTTAGCTTCACTCACTAACGCCGCTGCTGCTGCCTTCTACGTGTTCGTACGAAGACGTCGTCTTCGTCGTTTACAACTACTTTTCTTTACCAAGTTCCTTAGGGAATTCTCAGGTGAGGCGCGATAGTTCGCACTCCCGTGAATTCCCGCCCTAGGAGTGTTGAGAAGGTGCACGGCGACGCCGAGACGGCCAGCGGCTTTCCGTTTCAAAAACTCGAATTCAGCACAAACTTGGAAATTCAGCACGCTCGGCTAAGCTCGGCCGCTTCAGACGACGTCACCGCTCAACACTCCTGACGACTTTTCAAACTCCTGAGAGTCAACGGCTCCTCTGCTCGGACCCCGCTGCGACCGTTTTCAAGTGTGCATTCACGCGCGCTCCGGCTGTATGAACGCAGAGTGGATTCACCACACTCCTTCGCTGCTTGGACACCATGAATTCCGAAACTTTATCTGACTGTGTTCTTTCGATGTTGTGGCCTGAGCCGACCCCGTGAATTCAGCGCCGACTGCCGCCGCCTTCTTTGGGCATCCCCACTCGGGCTGGCTGGCCCAACGCGTGGGCTCAATTCAACCTTTTCAGCCAGCCCGAGCGAGTTGTGAATTTGGTACCTGCTGACTGCTGGACCTTGGTATCCCTGTTGGAGTCGGGCCCAGCAGCCCGTTTGGCCGTCGTTGCGTGGTTCTCGAACTGGACCTGCCCCTTTTCGCCTCCCTCTTCAGGACTCTGCTCTGACCCGGCACCTTCTCGTCAGGTTGCCTGTCTTGACCTTTGGGGACGCCCACCAGTCCCGTGCACTTTTGACACTCCCAGAAGGGGGCCTTTTTCACAGTTTTGCCCTGTTTCCTGAACCTTTCACATTCCATTATATATACAAAATTTTTCCCCCGTAACAGCCCGCGCGCCCTAACTCCACCAACCCTCACACCTAAAACCTCAGCAGCCTGGCCACCCTGACGCCCGCCACGCGCGCCCTTACTCCACCAACCCTCACACCTGGAACCTCAACAGCCTGGCCACCCTGACACCCGCCACGACACGGCGCTGTTCATAATCGCGACAGACTCTGGTGGCCACTTGGCCTCTGCGATATTTTCCGCTCCCTCACGGTCTGGACAGGTTCAATCTCTGGACACAGGTTTCCAAGGTGAGAATCATGGTGGTGGTTTCGACGTTGCAGCAACCGAATTCTTTCCACCGACTTTTATTTCTACTGGCAATGCTTCGCTCTTTTCAGGGCACGTTGACCTAGTGAGCGATGACAACAACAAGTCCTACCCCTACTCTTCTGACGATGCGATCACGAGGAGCACGACTCTGGAGGTGCTTACGAGGACGATGCTGACCCCTCCGATTACGATTCTGGAGACCACCACGACTCTGAGTCTGGTGGTGCTAGCGGCGATTCCTACTCTGGTTACTCTTCTGGTTCCTCTTAACTTCTAAGGATGATCGATGGTGTACTATGTGTGTGCCCGCCGATTAGCTAGATAGCTAGGTAGGTCGTTACATACATGTAGGGCGGTGGATCATTCGCACGTATATACAACGAATGTCATTATGCCAACCGGCCCATGGCCGCATGTACCATTGGCTATGACATATATCTTCAATCTGATTCATTGCCGAGCTGGTTTGGTTCCCAAATCCGCTTCAAAAAAATCGAAAGGAGCGCCATCTTTTTGAACGGCAAGTGAGAACCACCATGTATCAAAAAGTACTACCCATGTGGCAATCTGCATCCATTGGGAACGCTACACGTGATATATTGACCAATGGCGCATAAGGCAACTCAGTTTGGGTCCCTGAGGCAACAATATATAAAGGGTAGCATCCACATATCAAAGGAGGGCATCGAAAAAAATCCGGCGTTTCGGTACTTGAGATAGTACCGAAACGCGTTTCGGTACTATCTCAAGTACTGTGGGGCAGTAGCCACTAGTAGCTAGGGTGGTGTCATGCACAAGCTGTAGGTCCACCTCTAATGAGGTGGTGTGCTGGATATGTCACCCTGACTGCCATACTTGTCAGGTGTCATGTCCGGTGTGTCATTCTCGGTGAACCTGCTTGTGTCCTGACAAGGGTATGTATTCCCTTGTGATGTCTATTATTGAGTTCGTTCTTTATCCGCCGGGAGCGTTCTCCCCACTGTCACTGCAGTGTTTCCAACAGTGATGCCGAAAACCTTTTCGACCACTATATCATGCTCTGCTCCGCTCCCACCACCACTTTCTGAGTGAAACCATTTTTTGTGCCCTAGAACGTGCCACCGGCATCGTCATGTCATCGCGTCATCGTCAGTCGCTGTCGCTGTTCACAGTGAGGCGAGATTGCCAAAACGCTAAAATTTGGTGTTTGTCATCTCCAAAACGCCAAAATTTGGCGTTTGTCATCTTGAAGAAGACCGAATCCAAAACCATTCAGATCGAACTGGGGACGCAGGATAACATGAAAAATTAATCCTACGACGAAAGGTTATTATTTGAAATATTAAAATTCATTTCATGGCGACAGGCGACAGCGACAGCGACAGCGACAGCCGAGCGACAGCGGAACGGGCGAAGCAGACGCAGACGTAAAATGTCTCAGTGTCATTTGTTAGTTATTAATTATGGAAATATATGTTATCGCTTGCCCACCCCAACTTTATTGCGCTACTGCAGGCACAGCCCCTTGTCAATTTTATCACATTACATGAAGTACAATTTCTTTTAACTTTCGTAACGCATATACATGTGTTTACAATGAGAATACTTTTTTTTGCTCTTGAACGACCCCATCCACAACCGCATCAGCTTCGTTTGCAGTCGCGACCGCAAGCTAAGTCGATGCGGTTCGAGATAGGGTCGACTAAATCATGGTAGCCGAGGGGTGTTCGTGCGTTCTAGCGCAAGAAACTTGGCAGATGTATTCGTATAAATAATATGAATATATCCCGTAAGTTTTAGGGCACGATTCGAGTTCACTTTCGACTGCACTCTTATGCCACTTTCGCGAGCTTATTCCGAAACCGGTTTGGAAAGGTTCCCAAACCCGATTACGGCTTTCGAAACCTGTTCCGAAAGTGAGCCCTTCCAAAAGTGGTTCAGAGGTCCCGAGTAGCTCGGTGGTGCAAATGCAAATTATATAAAAAAATTGTTCCAAGCTCCCTCGTTGATCCCTCTAGAGATTCGTGTGCCGTATTCTGGCTATGCTCTAACCCCTTCCCGTGCCCTGCTTAGCCCAAACCCTGCTCAGCCCCCTTCCCTCATATCTAGCTCTCACGCCATTGGCGCCACCCCTGACCCCATCGCACCAAAACACCCGCCACGGGCGGCTCTGTGGTGCAAATGCAAGCAAGTATGAAATGCGGTTCCATGCTCTTCTACTAGACTCCCCCCCTCGCGAATTCATATGCCACATTGTGGTTATCCTATGTAGCAATTCCCGTGTTCTGCTCGGCCAAACCCTGCCGAGCCTCCCCCTCATAACTCTCACGCCATTAGCGCCACCCCTACCACGCCGCACAAGAACGCCCGCCACGGCCCACGGGCGGCTCAGAGGTGCAAATGCAAATATCAAGAACGCTCCAAGCTCCCTGTTGACCCATTTAGAGATTCGTGGGCCATATTCTGTATGCTATTTCCCTTCCCGTGCCCTTCTCGGCTTAAACCCTGCTCAGCTCACTCCCCTCGTCTGCTTCACGGCATTGGCGCCACCCCGCTACTCCCGCCAAGGGCGGCTCGGCGGTGTTGCAAATGCAAATATGCAAAGGATTACATCGGATCTCCTACCGGACCCTCCAAAACATCCGTATGCCACAGTTTTGCTATCATATGTAGCCATTCCCGTGCTCTGCTCAGCCCAAACCCTGCTCACTCAGCCCCCTCGCTCCCTCGTCTCTTTCACGCCACTGGCGCCACCCATACAACGCCGCACTAGAACGCCTGCCACGGGCGGCTTGGCGGTGGTTCAAATGCAAATATTAAAAAAGCTCCAAGCTCCCTATTGACACCTCTAGAGATTGGTTGGTGTGCCGTATTCTGGCTATGATACAACCATTCCCGTGCCCTGCTCGGCCCAAACCTTCCCCGGCCCCTATCCACATCTGCCTCACGCCATCGGAGCCATTCCTACCATCCCGCATCAGAAGGCCCGCCACGGCCAGCTCGGTCGGTGGTGCTGCAAATGCAAATATGAAAAAAAAGTTCCAAGCTCCCTGTAGAGATTCGTGTGCTATATCATGGCGATACTATAACCCTTATCGTGCCCTGCTCGGCCCAAACCCTGCTCAGCCGCCTCCCTCATCTGCCTCACGCCATTGGCGCCACCCCTACCATACGCCCGTTACGGGCGGCTCGGTGGTGCAAATGCAAATATATGAAATAGTTTTTATGCTCCCTACTGGAACCCACACATATCGATGTGACACATCGCGACTATCATATAACACACTATTCGACGAAAATGACATTAGGGTGCGAAAATGTTTTTTTTAAAGGTTTTTTTCTCTTCTTTTTCGTTTTTTGTGCAGATACCGTTTTATTCATTTATTGTTCAAAATTAAACGATTACACGCGATCGCGATTACTGTAGCATGGAAAATGAAGCAAACGTTTGTCAGTACGCTCAACAAGTTTGCAAGGCGCTTTGGTAACCGAATGCTCGACGCAAGAATGTGAGGAAAGCCAGCATTGCCTAGTAAATATGTTGCAGTCTAAAATTGTATTTACAATATGTAAACAACTAATGCACATCTGAGCGCGTCGAAATGCTTACATTTCGTCATCGCTATCATTTTCGTATTCGCTATTTCCGGCTCTATTTTCGTTTACGGCACGTTGCCCCATGACAACTCTTATCATTTTGACTATACAGTATTAGGTATAGCGGTTCGCCATCGCTACCCGCATCTTCCTCAATATTACTGCCTTCGTGGTCTTCTTCCTCATCGACATCTGATATTCATATATCATAAATCGTCATATCATTCGTTCGGACATATGATTCTGTTGGCTTGCTCCGTTGGCGTTTTGGCGATGCCTTGGATGTATCGCTGATGACCTGTGAACCGAATAAATACCGACTCGGTACGATAGATTGCATTGTCAAATACCGATGCGGTTCATTAGGTAAATCGTAGATTTGTCTCTGGTCGTCGTCTCGTGAAGATTAACTAGCAGCAATTGCACCCCCCTCCCCGCACCATGATCCACGCCGTCCGAAACATATTGATTTTGGAAATTATAATTACCTCTATCAAAATTAATAATTTAAGCATGATACCCAATATGCGAATACCCTATATAATTTGTCAGCCTCAAAGGTCTAAATCTAGTCTTCAATCACCCGAACTCTCTTGTTGCGCTTCCAACACAACTCTTGCCCCCATCATTTCCATGTTGTAGATGTAGTCATGCATCATGTTTAATTAATTGTCAGGCCACATCCGTGACAAATCTGCACAGTTGTGCACCTGGCATATGCCTGGAAATTATTTACCTATGTCCCCGTCACCGCATTTAACTGCTAAGTAAAACACTCATCGATGAATTCTCAATTGCTATCTCTCACTCATACAAGCTAAGACGTTAGCCTTTTGAACAAAACCCTACTTCGACCAACAAGGCTTGCCTAAGTTTAAAAGAAAGCTATCACCTAGTCTTCTTGATTCCAGCATAATTCTTCTTATGAAAATTCATAAAGAGCCAAATAAGTATGGCATTGAAGCTGGCATTGAAGAGCCACGCTTCAAACCCACTGCATCCTCCAGCAACGGTAAAATGAAGAACCACAAAGGGGATGGATACCAAGAAACTGCACAACCAAAAAAGCAGTCGCCTCAGTTTGCACATCCGCACCTTCCTGGGAAGGGGTTCCATACCTTTCATTTGCACAGTCGTGTTCTTTCATGCACAAAGATAAGACAACATAATGTGTGTTGGGCATTGGTAAATGCAGGATTTCCATGAAGACTTGTACCTCTTTGCATCCCGGACGGAGGACAACACACACTGAACAACATGTCACATGCCAACCGGCCCGGCAGCACCGTGGATAAAAGAAGCATTCAGGGAGAAGGCGGGGCCGTAGCAAGATACCACGAATACACATAACAGCAAGAGGTGTGCCAACCGAAGTCTGCCATCCCACTGGATAATAAAGCAGCATGCACTTACAGTGCGGGGCCGTGCCGAGAGAATACATACACACAGTGTAAGAAAAGCAGTATGAATGTCAACAAGGCCCGAATGCAGAAATCACTACCGGGTGTGCATCGTCGTTTGGTACGCATTATCAATTACTAACACAGAAAACGCATGTTCTAGAGGCATGCCCCCTGGCGGCTCACTAAGCGAGCACAAGTATTGCAGGCATGGATGATGAACGGAGTTACCATACACACCCATTCAGTCCCATGGAGTGTGGCAGATACAGGGTGGCAAGCGGAGTTCAATGACGGGCACTCATGGTCAGAAGAAAGCCTATTATTCTCAGCCCCTTGGGGTGGCCCTTAATGATACTCAGCATTTTTGGGTGGATAAGCTGTCTTGAGACCAGGCTTTGGTGCAGACAGGGATCAGGGCGGTGGTTCTGAGCACAGGCTTGGTGGTGAGGAGGTGGCTCCAGCAGCTTGGGGGGTGGAGGTGGCACAACTTTAGTGCGCAGGCAGTGCAGTTGCAGAGGCGCTTGAGTGGCTCAGTGAGTCTTAGGGAGTCCCGTTATCCACTAGCGAGCTCCGGAGAATCTGGATAAGTGTCCCGAAGTGTGTGCCGAATCCTTTGATCATCAGTGTGGGTGCATAGTACAGCTGATCTTCTGTGGCTACGTGGTGCTAAAGGAATCGGTCCATGGATAAGCCACACACTGAGCGGCATGAGGCCCGCTGACAAAAGCCAGCCCACCATCATCCCAGTGGATGTAAGCAGCATTCGGGAACTTTAGAACTGCACTCAATGACAGATGAAATCTAACCGACCCGCGTGACTTTTTGTGCCTCGCTGGCATGGGGAAATGTTGGAGGATCAGGACAAGACGGCGGTTTCTCACAAGACCCTCGGGATGTTGGAGGATCAGGACAAGACGTCGGTTTCTCACAAGACCCTCGGGATGTTGGAGGATCAGGACAAGACGTCGGTTTCGGCGCAAACGGAAGAGCGGCGTATTTACAAAACTCACAACATGGTGATGGGTGCGCGCAGCGGTGGGACCCGTACCGCGAGGGGGTCGCTTTGACCTACGGCTGGCGGGGCGAGGTGAATTGGATCAACCCGCCGTGGGGGCTCCTCGACGAGGTGGCTCACAAGCTGCAGGAGGAAGGTGCGGGGGGCACGGTGGTGGCGACGTACTGGCCAGGCCAGGCTCGAGGAGCTGGAGGCAATCGCGGACGAGATGGTCACCATGCCGAGGCGGCGAGATTTGTTTGCTTCTAGCGGGCTGGGAGGGTCCGAGCAAGGGGCGTAATTGCAATACAGCAAGGGGATGATACACCCAGTTTGAGGTGCGGCAGCAATTAGACGCACTCTGTGCTGACCGTGCTTTTCGATGACATCGGTTGCATACCGTGGGATGTGTTGGAACCTTGCATTCCTCAGCAGTTTTTTGTTTATCGTCGCCAACCCTACTAAAAGGTGAAAACCGAAAAAGGTTATACCAGTATACATTTGTATACAACTCTAGTTTATAATTATATAAGTATATATCATATCCGCAACCGTATCAACTCGATAATTCGACCCATGTGATCCAACGGTAAACACTTTTAAGTGTTGATGATTCTAAAACACAACCGTAGGATTTGAATAGACACTTCATATTGTTAACAATGAAAGGGTCACTAAATTTTCCTTTGAACAGATTTTTAATTAAAAATGATCTGCCTGAATCCATCAGATTAATAAAACCTGACGACAGAACAAGGATTAGAAACCGGGTTTTCGCAAAAACCAGTTCCTTCAAAAGCTCGATTTCAGGTGAACAATACTTGTATAATCCTTGTGCAAGCTGATTGAACGATTGCCATCCATGATCTTATGCGTTACATCGATCTGATGGCATTGGCAGAGTGAGTCTAATTGCCGCCGCGCCTCAAACTGGGCGTGTCAACCCCTTACTGTACCATTTGCCCCTTGGGTCCGAGCTGGGACTTTTTCAGCTGGGATGCAGTCATGTTTGACGTGCCGGTGTCCCGGTGAGCTGTCACCTACAATCTGGCACTGGGCTGGCGATGGCGCAGCCCAGGCCTGCCAAGGGCACACGGCTGGAGATGTTTTGGCCGATGGACGACGCCTGGAACCCGGGAACGGTAGGCGACGTCTCGGCCGAAGGGAGGACGCGGATTGTGTACGGCGACGGCGATGTGGAGTGGCTGCTGCTGGCGGAGGAGCAGACGCGGGCAAAGTGAGCTGGGTGAGAGCCAGTACACGGAGTTGGTGGTGCGGATGCAGGAGAAGACGCTGTGGGTGTTAATGCGCAACAACTGCGCCCCCAAGTCGAAAAAGTTCTGCGATTTTTGTGAGAGTAAGGGGCGGGAGTGGCTGCCGGCATCGGAGGAGATGGTACGTCTGTGTGTTGCCTCACTCTTGTTGACAGGCAAAGTGCAGGCGGTGTTGATGCAGCCGTACCTCTCGGCCATCAGCCACGACCACGAGGCGACCACGAGGACATGGGAATCGAGGGCCCAGCAAAGGGCGTGCAGTAACACGCGCGCTGAAGGGCATGGCTGCAAACGGACACGGCAGCGAGACGAAGACAGAGCAGACTTGGCTGCCAGCGACGCACGTGCCCACGGTGCACGAGGCGGCACTGGCGCTGCTGCCAGTTGATCACGAAGAGCTCCGGTGGCTGCGTGCTTGCGCCTACGTGGCGCTCGCTTTGTCTCCTTTGGGAGGACGCGGGCACGGCGCTGCAGCGAGAGCGCGCACTGGTGCACGATGATGGCGCGACGGTGGTGCTGACCAAGGAGAAGGGGCAGTATCAAAGGCGCCAAAGAGGAGGCTTTCCATCCCCTGGTGGGGGTTGGGCAGCTGCGGGAGCTCTCGGTGTGGTGCAGGGATGAAGTCCGGCAGAGCGCGGCACCGGGGTGGACCCCGCCGATCGATGTGCTGGTAGCTACTGGAGGCTGCCGGGGGAGAGGGCCGACTCGTCAGGATCGGACACAGACCTGGCCAACGACTAGCTCCAGCTGGCACTGAGCAGTGTGGGATGTGTGCCCCCGGAGGAGGTGCACTTCTCAGGGCACAGCACCAGGAAGGGTGTAGTGACCTGTGCCAGAGCAGTGGGCGTGACGCTGGAGAAGGTATGTTAAATAGATGGGTGGTCACAGCGATCCTCGGCAGTGCAGGTCTACACTGACCCGACGGCAGTGCCTGACAGGGCGATGCGCACTTATTTTGGGAGGCCTGCTCCGGTGGGTGTGTGCAGGAACGTTGAGGCAGCGAGCAGACTCTGAAAGGGCACTTGCGATCCAGTGTACGAAAGAAATGTTCACATTGGAGCCAGCATATTCTTAGCGGTTTCAAAATTTGTCGCGGATAGACCTGAGGAGCCCGTGCCACAGGCTGTGACAATGCCGGTTTGATCTGTCCAAGAGTAGCCTACATCCTAACAAGTGTACAAGCAGGAGTCCAAACAGACACGGACTCATCTCTGTTCTTTTGCACTTCCCACCTCACCCAACCCAGAAACTCTGCGCTTTGCAATGGACACTTCACAAAAATAAAACATTCAAAAATATACGTTCACTAAGTCTAGCTGGTAGCTTAGCTAAAGCACCAGCTAGAAAAAGAGATTCATTTCACGAGTTATGCAGTGCACCTTTTTGGCAACTGAGATCGAGGGTTCAAAAGAAAGGGGAATATTCCATGTTGCTGCTCAAGCCCAGGCGAGGCGAAATTAAAGGGGAAACCCAGTTGCAGTGAAGTCTCTGCGAGGTCCAATCCTCACAGAGTCCCCCTCCTGCCGTCGGCACTCAAGAAAAGTACCAATTACCGCCGGCTCGAGCATCTGATAGGTAAGAAAAGCATGCAAAAACGGGATGGGGCCGTGCCAAGATACCACATACACTGAATGGCATGAGATCAGCCGACAAAAGCCAGCCCACCATCATCCCAGTGGATGTGAGAAGCAAATCAGGAGCAGGGCAGGGCCGTGACAAGATACCACCAACTCATACATATTCCCAACCCGGATGCAAAGCAGCATGGAAAGATGATACGATGTGACCGATCATCGCCCAAAGATGATACCACATACACACTGAATGGCATGAGATCAGCCGACAAAAGCCAGCCCACCGTCATCCCAGTGGATGCGAGAAGCAAATCAGGAGCTTTTCAGTAGTACATCAGACAAATGAAATCTACCCGACCTGGGGGGCGTTTGGTGCCTCGTTTGCACGGGCCGCATAGGGAATTTTAATCGCGAGCATCATTCAAGTAAGGGGGAGAGAGCCATGGGAGAGACTGGTGGGAGAGGAGAGGGTGAATGGGAAGAGAACGGGAGAGAGCAAAAAAGAGTTACCATACCGCAAGATACCTGGACACAGACTCATGACACAGCTTGACTGTCGAGGGGGAGAGAGCCATGGGAGAGACTGGTGGGAGAGGAGAGGGTGAATGGGAAGAGAACAGGAGAGAGCAAAAAAGAGTTACCATACCGCAAGATACCTGGACACAGACACAGTTTGACTGTCGTCGGCACCCTCCTGCCGCCCCTCCTTGTTTAACAGTAGCCGACGACCAAGGAGAGCTAAGCAAAACTCGAGACTCTGGGCCAATAAGCCAGACTGTGCACCTGCGCCTGATACCTTGGGCACGGGCTCGACTTTGCTCTTAGGGGGAGGGCTCAGGGGTAGTGGTTGCTTGGGCTGCGGGTGTGAAGAGGGCATGCTCTGCTTTAGGTCGGGTGTGTGTCGTCTGACAGCTCACCTGGCCTTCGGACCAGTGCAAGGGGTGAGAATGAGAGAGAGAAGTTGGAGTACGCAGGGCCGGCCGTGAGTCATCTCGCACACACTGGATGGCATGAGATCGGCCAGCAAAAGCCAGCCCACCATCATCCCAGTGGATGTGAGAAGCAAATCAGGAGCAGGGCGGGGCCGTAACAAGATACCACCAAACTCATGCATATTCCCAACCCAGATGCAAAGCAGCATGGAAAGATGATACGATGTGACCGATCATCGCCCAACAATTGTTGGTCCCCGGGTAACAGAGATAAGCCACACACTGAATGGCATGAGATCAGCCGACAAAAGCCAGCCCACCATCATCCCAGTGGATGTGAGAAGCAAATCAGCAGCAGGGCGGGCCGTGACAAGATACCACAAACTCATACATATTCCCCACCCAGATGCAAAGCAGCATGGAAAGCTGATAAGATGTGACTGATCGTCGCCCAACAATTGTTGGTCCCAGGGTTACGGAGTAAGCGGACCCTGCTGGCATGCCCCCTAGTGGCCCACAGTCGATGAATGGGACCCGTTGGTCCATGGTTATGCCATGAATGCAGTCACACCACACAGCATGGACACCCCATGTAAAAATGAAAACATGCGGGCACCTAAGTGCTCCCCACAAAAATCAAGGGAAAACACAGAACGTGGACTTCACCACCCTCTGCCTCTTCTTGCAGCAAAGGCAGACGAATCCACCGAGCTCTCCAAGAGGCAGTGCCCGCCAGAATGGCACCACAGGGACAACCGCCTCCCAAACCCCACTTCCACCCGGCGGCCGTCCTCGTTCACAACGACGCGCCAGTACCTCACATCTGGGTCAAAGAACACGAGTCCCCCGGCACGTGTAATAACCATGAAGCACTGGACACGGAGAGGGAGCGAGCGTCAGACGAATCCAAGACACTCCCAAAGAGCGAGCCGCAGATGATTCCCCGACGCTCTCAAAGATTGCCAGAAAGATACCACAGCTCTCAAAAAGCCAGAAAGGTACCACAGGAACAACCACATCCCCTCATCCAAAGCATACCACATACACACTGAACGGCATGAGATCGGCCAGCAAAAGCCAGCCCACCATCATCCCAGTGGATGTGAGAAGCAAATCAAGAGCAGGGCGGGGCCGTGACAAGATACCACCAACTCATACATATTCCTAACCCAGATGCAAAGCAGCATGGAAAGATGATACAATGTAACATACCACGTACACACTGAACGGCATGAGATCGGCCAACAAAAGCCAGCCCACCATCATCCCAGTGGATGTGAGAAGCAAATCAAGAGCAGGGCGGGGCCGTGACAAGATACCACAAACTCATACATATTCCCAACCCAAAAGCAAAGCAGCAAGGAAAGATGATACGATGTGACCGATCGTCGCCAAACAACTGTTGGTCTCTGGGTTACGGAGTAAGCGGACCCTGCTGGCATGCCCCCCAGTGGCTCCCGGTCGATGGATGGGACCTGTTGGTCCATGGTTATGTCATGAATGCAGTCACACCACACAGCATGGACACCCCATGTCAAAAAAGGAAACATGCGGGCACCTAAGTGCTCCCCACAAAATTACACACACACACACACACTGAACGGCATGAGATCGGCCAACAAAAGCCAGCCCATCATCATCCCAGTGGATGTGAAAAGCAAATCAAGAGCAGGGCGGGGCCGTGACAAGATACCACAAACGCATACATATTCCCAACCCAAATGCAAAGCAGTATGGAAAGATGATACGATGTGACCGATCGTCGCCAAACAACTGTTGGTCTCTGGGTTACGGAGTAAGCGGACCCTGCTGGCATGCCCCCCAGTGGCTCCCGGTCGATGGATGGGACCTGTTGGTCCATGGTTATGTCATGAATGCAGTCACACCACACAGCATGGACACCCCATGTCAAAAAAAGGAAACATGCGGGCACCTAACCATACCACGTACACACACTGAACGGCATGAGATCGGCCAACAAAAGCCAGCCCATCATCATCCCAGTGGATGTGAAAAGCAAATCAAGAGCAGGGCGGGGCCGTGACAAGATACCACAAACGCATACATATTCCCAACCCAAATGCAAAGCAGTATGGAAAGATGATACGATGTGACCGATCGTCGCCAAACAACTGTTGGTCTCTGGGTTACGGAGTAAGCGGACCCTGCTGGCATGCCCCCCAGTGGCTCCCGGTCGATGGATGGGACCTGTTGGTCCATGGTTATGTCATGAATGCAGTCACACCACACAGCATGGACACCCCATGTCAAAAAAAGGAAACATGCGGGCACCTAAGTGCTCCCCACAAAATTCAAGGGAAAACACAGAAGGTGTACTTCACCACCTTCTGCCTCTCCTCGCAGCACGACAGACGAATCTACCGAGCTCTCCAAGAGGCAGTGCCCGCCAGAATGGCACCACAGGGATAACCGCCTCCCAAAACCCACTTCCACCCGGCGGCCGTCCCCGTTCACAGCGATCTATGTACAGCGGCCAGTACTTCATATCAAGATCAAAGAACACAAGTCCCCCGGCATGTGTAATAACCATGAGCACTGTACACGGAGAGGGAGCTAGCGTCAGACGAATCCAAGACACTCCCAAAAAGCGAGCCGTAGACGAATCCCCGACGCACTCAAAGAGGCAGTACCCATCAGAAGGGTACCACAGGGACAGCCACATCCCATCATCCAAATCATTCCAGTGGCCGTCCCCGTTCACAACGAGATGCCAGTACCCCATAAAGTGGGTGTCGATCACCAGTCCCCCGGCAGGTGAAAAAGCCCCAAGGCACTGGACATAAATAGAGCCAGCCGCAGACGAATCCCCGACGCCCTCAAAGAGGCAGTACCCGCCAGAAGGGTACCACAGGGACAGCCACATCCCATCATCCAAATCATTCCAGTGGCCGTCCCCGTTCACAGCGATCCGCCAGTACCCCATTAAGTGGCTGTTACCACGTACACACTGAACGGCATGAGATCGGCCAACAAAAGCCAGCCCACCATCATCCCAGTGGATGTGAGAAGCAAATCAGGAGCAGGGCGGGGCCGTGACAAGATACCACAAACTCATACATGTTCCCAACCCTGATGCAAAGCAGCATGGAAAGATGAAACGATGTGACCGATCATCGCCCAACAATTGTTGGTCTCTGGGTAACGGAGTAAGCGGACCCTGCTGGCATGCCCCCCAGTGGCTCCCGGTCGATGGATGGGACCTGTTGGTCCATGGTTATGTCATGAATGCAGTCACACCACACAGCATGGACACCCCATGTCAAAAAGGAAACATGTTACCACGTACACACACACACAAAGTAAAAAGGCAGCATGGGCGACACCATGGCCCATGGGCATGAATCACTACCGGGTATGCAACATCGTGTACCAACATCCGGGTCACGGAGTAAGCCTGTTCTGGTGTCATGCCCCAATACCACACGCACGGAAATCAATGTAAAAAAAGAGAAAGTGTGCGGCCGATGTACTTTCAACACATAACTGCTCGTCGTCATGGAAAGAAACCATAGTGATGTTCCAGCCCAGGTGAGAACTTGCATGGGGAAACCTGACTGGCAGTGCACATTTCCCCCCTATCCAGGGCGCCCCATGAGAAAGCGTGTCTGGCAGGGAACACACACCGTCCTCTCTGCATTGCGGGAGGAGGGAATAATACACAAAGTGCTGTCGGGACTCGGTGTGGACGTATGTACAACATTTCCTCGTGTAGAGTACCTTCACCTTCGTTGCACTAACTATATGCAAAACTTGGGCGTCACAATACATACTTGGTATGAATATACATCACAAGGCTCGTTGTAGCCTAAAAGATATTCACAACCTCTCGAAAGGCATAGATTCATCATCGCAGAAAAGCTCCGTTCCTTCACCGTAGGACAAGTACAAGTCCACAAGTCAAGGGAAAAGTATGGCATCGGATCACAAACCACCCAAGATCTTTAACAAGCAACCATGCTAGTCCTTGTAACATTGTGTCTCACTCTTTTCCAAGTCTCCATGGAAAAACTTACCTGAAAGCGAATTGGATGATCTGACTCTGTGTCACCAGCTTTTTCCATGGAGGTTGGACGCTGCGAAAATACGAAATAGTCAAAAAAGGGAATAGGCGCTGCAATATGTTGCACAGCACAATACAATGTGATACAAGGTTCCAAAAAATGCGCTCCAATGAAGCGCCCCGCCCTTTCGAAAACCAGATCGCGGCTTCTTGAGCCCGAGCATATTAATCAAGCATGAGCGACACTATTCTTGTCCGCAAGCCAGGATCCTCGTACACCCGCGATAGAGGCACGAGCCAAATCGTTACACCAAGCTCGCGCAGAAGGTGATAACAGCCGGCAAACCGACTGAACGTGCAGCAATAGGGTGACGCATGAGGCCGCTTCTCCTTAGGTCTTCAACGCGAGAGTTGTTTTGGACAGAGAGAACGATAGGGCAACTCTTGAAACAGGTCTGAATTTCTTACCCAATAGAACAAAGGAAATAGTAGGAATACATGATAACATGAATGAAGGTATTTGTCATAAGTGCAATCGTCTGAAGAGATTGAGCGCATTCCAGCCACTGTCACGGCATAAACGGCAATCAGTAGCGAAACAAGAGATAAAGAGGATGTTCGGACTGTTCAACGTCGTTTTTAAGTTACGACCTATGAGAATGCTCGAATGCGGAGGGAAATACCTTAAAGAAATGTGGTCAACAAAGTGGCAGAGGGCGAGTTTTAGGTGTTTTGGATTAGGTCGTTACCAGATATGCCATTAATATAACCGAAGCGTGATGGAAGACATGCAAGAAGTTCAGACCCTTCCCCCTCAAGATCAAAACAGCAGTGTCTATTAGTTCATAAAACTTAGATAAGTAGTAGACATAGCTCCAAAAGTAGAGAGGTCCCTGCCAACCAAAGCGGAAACAACCCCATGCTTCTCAACAGGCTTGTACAGATTCGTTACATACGCTTATTTCAAGGTCGGGGCACAGCCCAAAGCTGATAATTTCGTATAGTGTTGTTTGCGACTTGAAAGCTGTTAAGTCGCATGTCCTCACGGCCAAGGCCCCGACGGAAACAAGTGAATAAACACTCTCCCCATCGAAAAGCTTAGAATGTGAGGGCTCGCCAAAGAATGGGTGCAGGTCAAAAACGTCATAAACGGGTAAACAAGGCAGTGTCGTGAAAACGTCACTTACCCGCGGCTGGAAGCCAGGAGAAATGCAAACGAGGAACAAGCTACTTCCATTTCGGGCATATTCCTGCATCACATATTGTACAGTTATATAACTGCGAGATTGGGAGGAGCACAACTTGAGAGAATTGATGTACCTGCACGGCTTCGTATCCAGCGCCAATAAACATTACCAATGATCCGAGACATAGAATCACATTGTGGATTCTAGTTACGTGTCCCAAAGACACGGGTTCTCGGTCTTGCATGAGGTATTGGCCCAAAAACGAACATAGTAGATATACCGCGATAGTGCCGCCAACTGTTTGAGCATTGCATAGTGGAGTTTCGCCATGTTTGTACTCGAAGTTGGTTGCAGAGTCGTACATTTTTCACGAAGCTTTTGGCAAGTGCTTACGTTACCATCAGCGTTCCTTCTCCAACCTTAAACGCTCCAACGCGCAACGGGCTGAAGATACCCAAGATTTATTTCCTTGTCGTTTTAGTTTAAGGTGGTGTAAACTATTAATTATGGGGTAGGAACTACCCGGTTGCGGACTTGCGGTAGGGTGGACACTTGTGATATGACGATGACAATTGACATGACATGACGACATGACATGACA
The DNA here is from genome assembly GCA_001247695.2 of Cymbomonas tetramitiformis. Lineage (NCBI taxonomy): Eukaryota > Viridiplantae > Chlorophyta > Pyramimonadophyceae > Pyramimonadales > Pyramimonadaceae > Cymbomonas > Cymbomonas tetramitiformis. The sequence goes on along the minus strand of LGRX02014418.1, from coordinate 2,430 downwards.
AATGACATGACATGACATTGACATCTGACATGACATATGACATGACATGACATGACATGACATGACATGACATGACATGACATGACATGACATGACAATGACACCTCAACTTGACACCCACCCGTCTCCCGTCCGGTCGGGTGCACAAGACAACGTTGAACCGAACGACAAGTGAGGGAAAGCTGCCTGTCGTGTGCAACCTTTTTGATGATCTCAATATATGCCGAGCGCCACATGCATAGAATTGAAGATGAGGAATACATACGTATCTGATTCCTCTTTTGTTTTGTGCTACGACCCACAGGCCGCCTCAAACTGAGCTTAAAACGCCTTCTTCCACTATCTTTCCACATACATCTCATCGTTTTCCTTCCACGCCCAACATGGTCGGCAAAACCGTGCACTTTGAAAGATTCTCAGGATATCAGTGCGCAAGTGTGAATAATGCGAGCATGAAGAAGCGTGATGCTGAGGATGACCCCCCCAGTCTCTGCTCCAACGCCGACTCAAGAACACGAGATCCCCCCGTTCCACTAAACGCGCCCCCTGCGGAAACTGTGCACGTGGACTCACCGGTTGCAGCTTTTGCTTCGAGCCAACAGTGCCCTCGACATCCCACGTGCATCAGGTATTTTTTCTTCCCGAAGTGAATTTGTTTTAAAGGGTGCCATTGTTGATGTGAGCACTAGAGAACACAGTCATACGAAGATCGGAGACGACGTAGCGCGCCAAGTTCATCCTGGTCGTCCCACAGGCCCTCACAACATTTTTTTCTTGATTACGATAGTATTTCTGCCTATCACATTTGAAGTGCGATCGTTCTTTAAGCCTCGCTTGATTCGCGTGTTTTTTGTCAGGCCCGCACGTCATCCTGGCTTCTGCAAACGAGTGCCTGCCCCAGCTGTCCAGAAGACAGCGCCCAGTGGTGCACGCAGCAAAACCGGTGATATGTTTAGCGGCAAACTGGGGCACGCTCCAGTTACGCCCCCAGAACAGCCACCCGGAGGTAAACGGTGCTAAAACCAAGCGTGTCCTCGTCATATCAAGCTTCGTCCTGTGTATTGCATGTGCACGTGGGTGCTTACGCGTTTCGTGCGTGTACACCGGCCGTTTTCATGTATGGTGTGATGTATTCTGCTTACACGGGTTGTCGATTATTCTCGACCTCTTGGCCAAGGCACTTCGACAGAGCCCTTTCTCGACTCCTTGCACATTCGGCACACCTGTTCTGCATTGGGCGTAAGACAGGAACAGAGAATGCAGGGGTACGGTTCGAAATCTTCCGTCTTGCTAGCTGACCTTTCAGCAGAATGTGTGTGCTTTGCTCCCGAGACTGCTTTAGCCTCCCGTGAAGATAGGGATGTGTATGCGGTGTGCTTTTGCAGGGCCAGCGGGCCAAGCCGCATACAACTTTACGAAGGGTCAGCATAGCGGTTACCAAAGTGCAGGATCTAACTGCGCTCTTTCACTCCTGGGCCCCGGGGGATCCTCTGGTGGCTGCTCCCATCCTTCACGGCGCTCACCAAGCTCGCGATGGAGCCCGTTCGGTTTTTTAGTATCTGAACGCCTCGATCTAGGACAGGTCCCTGCTCGCCTGCTCGACTAGAAACGGACGCCGCGAAGTGTGCACCTGGAAGTCAGCTTCAGTGTTTTCCAGGGGTTATCGCCGCCAGCGCCTCCTGCCAGAGCTTTTCTCTGGCTCGGATGAGACACTGAGCGTCGGATTGTCTGGGAGATCGAGCAGGGATTGTCGCCACCAAAGCATCGCGAATCGGACGGTTGGTAGCGTCTGGGGGGTTGAAGAGCCGGGCGAGCATGATGCCGCCGACGAGCTTTGAGTTGAGCCCGACGCCTGGGGCTAATGCTGGAGGCAGCCTGCGCCGGGTTCAGTCCGCGGTGTTCACCAGCCATTCAAACCTCGCCGTCGGAGGAAGCTGGCGCAAGGGAATTCCCAGGCAGGCCGTTGGCTTCAAGCGCAGTGCCTCACAAATCTTCGGCGAGCCTGTGTGCTATAAATGCGGTGAGGGTGCCTCCGGTAAGTCCCCCCTCGTCCCTCCCGGAGAGCTTTTTGGCCACTACTCCTTCGACTGTTTCTGCAGCCCCCCCTCGAGCTTCATCTCCTCGCTCGTCCGGGAATCTCCTTCGCCAATCTACCCCTGGCGAGCCTCGTCTCCCTCGTGCCAAGCCGCTCGGGCCTGAGAGCTTAGCGAGGTTTCACGAGAATGCGCTTTGCTTTTGGCACACACCAGCCTCGACTGCCTCCCATCCCGCCGTGGATCCGAAGTGAATAGAATAGTGGCATTGATGAAGAGAAGGTATGCTCCCTTTCTTGCGCATGCTCAACCTCCGTGCACCCCGTCTTCTTGCTTCGTTCCTGAGGCCGTCTGCTGTGTTGCCCTGTTGCCGCCTATCCGTCGTTATTCCCCGTTC
>LGRX02014417.1:0-26587 GCA_001247695.2 Cymbomonas tetramitiformis | reverse complement strand
CCAGCTTCCTGACTTGCACCGCCAGTTGCGTTGCCGACTCCGCGATCAGGGCGAGATCGTCCACATATGCCGCCGAGGAAGTGCGAATTGGTTTGTCCGAATCCGTGAGGCGGTGCAGATACCCCTTGTTGCCCGCCTTGAGCCAGCGTAGTAGGGGTTCCAAATAGAGAATAAAGAGAAGGGGGCTCAGCGAGTCTCCCTGCACTAGTCCCCTTTTGACCATGAGGGGCTCCGAGCTGTGGTGCTCTATCTTTGAGGCCATCCTAAAAGGTGACCTGTGTGCCTCCCCCCCGTAGAGGTCTGCCACCACTCTGACCGCGTCCTCCGGGATCCCCAGGTACTTCATGGTGTGCTGGAGTCTGTCATGCTCCACCGACCCGTAGGCGTTCTCGAAGTCCACGTAGAGAACATGCAGTTGGCTGTGGGACAGTTTACTGTCCTCGATAACATGCTGCAGTCGAAGGAGCTGGTTGATCGTGCTTCTGTGTTTCCTAGAACCCATCTGCTCTTGGCTGTGGATACTGTTTACCTCGCAGAACGTGGATAGAACATCCGTGACCATTGCCGTATAAAGCTTGAGAATTGTGCGGAGAAGCCCTATGGGCCTGTAATTGGAAAACACAGAGGTGTCCCCTTTCTTATGTAGGTAGACGAAGGTGCCCAACTTCCATGTGCCTGGGGTTATCCCCGCTTTCCACATCGCCCTCATGAGCGAGAAGAGAAATTCGTGGAATTCCTCCGGCATAGCCTTGAGGATTTCATTTGGTACCGCATCCGGGCCGGCTGCCTTCCCGTTGGGGAGCCGTTTGACAATTTGTCTGTAGAGTTCAATAGTGAGCCTGCTCCCCAGCTCCATCTTCCTCGGTCTTTGCCCCGGTTTCATGCTATCCGGGGCTTCCGCCGCCAGCCATGGCATCTCTTCGTCCAGTTGGTCCGTCCTGGGGTGTTCGAAGCAATATGGGTCCGAGTGGGCCATGTGCCCCGAAAAGGCCTCCGCGGTGGCCACCGCCCCGACTGCCATTTTGTTGTTTCTGTCCCATATCCCCAAGGTTCTTCCTTTCGGGAGTGCGTCGCGGTCTCTGAAGACGAACCTGTGGGCTGACTTTTTCATGCGATAGTAGTTACTACGGAATTTCTGGACAAATGTCTCCCAGGTTTCGGCTTTGTGGTCTTTGATAACGGACTTGGCTTCCTGCCTGAACCTGCGCATCTCAGACTCCGACCACCAGTGGGGGTCTTCCGGCTCCGCACACGTGTCAGGTCTGCCCTTCGCCGTGTCCCGTGGCTCCGCCATGGCTTCCTCTAGCAGTGCCGCGCTGGGGGTTTCCCCTGTTGCCCTCTCTATCGCAAGCATCTCCTGTAGGACCGCCGCCGCCTTCAGCGCTTTATCACGCTTCCTGAATTTAGCTTTTGGTAGTCTGACCCCTGTGTTGGGGTCCCTGGTGACCTTGGGCTTGCACCTGACGGTTTCAAGGGGGATCTCCACGGCCCGCATGGCTTGCTGAAGGACCCCATCAACTGCCTTCCCGGCCTCATCAATTCTTTCCCTGGCGTCCGGGCTTCCCCTTTCCGCCGCGTCGACCGCGTTTTCGATCACTGTCTTGAATTCATTTTCCCTGAGACTCGGTTGGAGCGCCGAATCTATTGCCGCCTTCATTGAGCGTTGCAAGGCTTTGGAGATCGGGAATTGATATTTCGTGATCGGGTCGGGTTTCGCCTGCTCTTCCACTATCGGGGTGGTCGTGTGAAGCTTCCACAGCGGCACCGCCGCCACTGCCGCTTGGTGGTCGCTGCAGTGCCTGTGTGCCCTGGTGTCGATCGGGTGCCGTTCGTCAGCGATCCGCTGAAGCTCTTCTGACGCTAACCACCCATCGATTTTGTGGTCCCCAAACGTGGGTCCTTGCGGGCAGCTGATCTCTGCAAGGCCCGCCCGGTCAGACATCTCTCTCCATGCACGGTGTTCTATCCCGTCTTGCTCTCTGGGGATCTCCGCGACGTTGAAGTCTCCCCCCACCACCATGTGCTCCCCCTTCCTGGAAGCCACTGCGGCCTCTCGGGCTATGTAATCACGGATACACGTCCTGACCACCGCTTCTTCCGGGTGGGGAGGGTTGTAGACACCGAGCACGTGCACCTTCACGCCGCTTGGCAGCGTAATAACTACATGCTGTAAATACCCTTTCGCGCATCTGGGGACTTCACGGTTAGCGCGCACGTCCGTCCTGTCGTAGGGGCGTCTGAGGGCTAGGACCACCCCCCCTCTGTACGAAGTACCATCCGCCCCCCTCCGCTGGGTTCCATGGCACGGCGCTGAGTGCCAGGCGCTGTAACCCAGCCCTTGGAGTTTTTTTGGTCCCATGGGGCCCGCCGCCTTTGTTTCTGTGAGAACCAGCACGTCCGGCTGGTGTTCCTCGCAACTCCTGGCGAGGTCATAGTACGCGTGGTCGCTTCCTCTGATATTCCAGGTCATCAGGGACAGCCTACCTTCCTCCCCCACATCTGGTGGGGGTGTTTGATTCTCTTTATCGCTGTGGTGATTTGGTTCATTTTTAGATTCTCGTGCACTATTGCCCCAGCTGCCAAGTACGGTCTTTGCGCCTGCCCTATGCTGTCTCTTCTGCTGAGCTGGCGCCTGTCCACTTCCCGTCACTTGTTGTAGTGGCCTGAGCACTGCCCTTTTGCCGGGTACTCTACTGCTCCCGCTCCGGGTGCCGGCCTGGCCTTCCGCGTGTTCCTCCTGCTTGGTGGCGATTTGCATGACGATTCTGTGTTGTTTTGCCACCCTATTGTTTGTCGTTTTCCCAGTGCCCCCAGCGGCTCTGTGCGCCGCCCTTGGCCAGGTTGACCTCTCTGGGGATTTCGTCCAGTCGCACCATGCTGCCGCCATCACCGCGACCCAGACCCCACACTGAAAGTCATCGTACTGAGTACGGAGTTTGGTGCACGTGATTTCGGTAGGGACCCCCTGCCTTGTCCTTCTCTCTGCCCACTTTCGGGTGGCGTCCAGCAGCTCAGCATGCCCCCTCGCTCCCTCCCGTGGGTTGGGTCCGTAGGAGTCAAAGAGGTGCACGTGGGTGCCCCCCCCTTCCCCGGCCTGTTGGTCAAAGAAGAGGGCCCTCCAGTGCTCTCCGTCACACAGCGGCTGGTACGCGAACCTCCCGTTCGCGAGCAGGCCATCGATCCCATCCCTGGCCAGAAGTTTGGAGAGGAATTTGTGCTGGTTCATCTCCTCCGGCGGAGCCGGGTCAATTGTGTGAAGGTACCGGCTGAGTTGCACATCTGATATACGTCCCTCCACCGTGTAGAGGCCCCCCTCCTCTTGGGGGTTCGCGCCCCGTGTCTGGTTCCTTGGGGGTGGCCGCTTTTCACCCCCCCCACCGCTAAGGGGGGGGGTGGAGGGTTGATCTGTAGCTTCCCCTCCTCTGCGAGACTTCCTGTTTTTGTCCCTATCTTCGAGCTCTTTCCTGACTTTCCGCAGCATGCCGACCGGAACAAAAACACAGTTGCTGTTCCTCCCCGCAAAATTCCTGCGGAGGGAGGTCCTCCCTGCAGTGCTATTGACATAGAAGAGGCTTCCCCCGTCCATCGCCTCTCTCCAATACCATTTCCCCCTCTTGTGCATCCAGGGTGTGTTCTTCCTTTGATTCCTCCAAACCCAGACTTCTGGGCCTTGGTGTGAGTACACAATCCCCCCTGAAGCAGAGTCGTTTAGTTGCGTTCGTGTTATTAAGATTCTAATCCCGCGGTGGGTAATAGCCAAGATTCCCATCGTTACGAGGCATGCGGAAATAGGCAGTGTGTGTTGCCGGTCCATTACGAGTTTAAAGTGTCCCGGGAGCATGAGACTCGGTGACAAGAAGTGCAGCATTCTGCCAAATTTTTCGAACTCTTCTTCCCTTGGGTGGTCACCCTCTGTTATCAGATCGGGGGTGTGATTACAAGAGGCTGTTAATACAAATAAGCAATAGGTTTCATTGTTCTGCAGGTATTTATCATATGTCCTATTGCCACTGCGTCTCCCTGGCCAGCGCGTGCCGGGAGGCGTCATCTTGTGCCCCCTCCAGGCTGTGCCTCCACTAGGTGTGCTCGCCTGCCTGCATTCTGCATCTCCGTCAACCCCCGTCCGGTGCCTGGTCTCGGCCCATCGTCTCGCCTCAAATTCTGTGTGCCTGTGGAGGGGTTGCATTATACTGGTCAGATCACCATCCTGGCAAGATGGCCAAGCATTCAGAACTGGCAAGGGAGCACTGACCTGAGCCCTAAGCTCGTCGAGGCGCTTTAGTGCCGCCCTGCCGTCAGGGTTGTCAAACTCCTGTGGAATTGCGGGGCCTGTCTCAGGCCTCCCATACTGCCGAGGGTCCTTGCCCAGGGCCTCCGCCAGGGGCCTCGGCTGGGCAGTGGGTTGGGCGGTCGGCTGTTGCTGGAGCTGTGTGCCCCATTGTGGGTACAGCCCCTGCGCCGGGTGCGAATATTGGGCCTGTGGCGGCCCCAATGGCACCTGGTGCGGCAGCTGCAGTGGGGCTGCCGGAGGGGGCTGCAGCTGCTGGGGCTGTTGCTGTTGGCCCAGGTAGCTCTGCCCCCCTTGAGGCATCAGCTGGACCCCGTGCTGCAGCAGCCCCGTGACCTGCCCAGACAGCTGGGTGATCGCTGACAGCTGCCTGTCCGAGGCTTGCACCTGCTGGCTTACCACCTCGGTGAGAGCCTTCACGGAGGCGGCCAGCGACGCTAGTTCGCCGCCCGCCCGAGGAGCCTGCGCGGCTGGCGGCTCCGGTGGCAGCTGCCTGCCGTACCCCTGGTCCTGCGCAAACAGCTGGGTCGGCTGTACCTGACCGTAGTAGGAGCCCTTGGCTCCTTTGCCCTGCCCCTTTCCCGCGTATCTGGGCCTCTGTCTCGGGGGCTGCTGTGGGCTTCGTTGGGTCATCCACCTGGACCTTGGGCTGCAGGCGATGTGAAACTTTACGTTCTCGATGTGGAAGAACATACGGTCCTTGGTGCGATGCGAGACTGCCTCGTATGTGGCAGCCTCCACCGTTACCCAGTACCTGCAGGCCTCCCTGCTGTCCCTGTCCGGGAGCGGTTGGGCGAGAGTGATGAGTTCCCCCACCCCCCTTTCTGATGGGGGGGAGGGAACCGGAAATACCTCCATGCCTGTCTGCGACCGCAGCTCCCGCTTCGCCGCAGAGAGGACCTGTTCCACCCTGTCTGCAGAGTGCCAGTGTCTGCCCTCCGGTGGCCTGGCAACCACCTCCAGTTCCCACTCCTGGAACTTTGTGATATCTGCAGTGGAGGAGTATTTGTGCACTGTGACTGGGTGCCCATAGAACTCATATGGGAGACCCAGCCGCAGTGCCCTGTCAGCCTCGTCCGCTCGCGAGAACACCACAATGGCGACGTCCAGTGCTGTCGCCCTGGCCTCCTCCCAGTGTGGCCTTCCCTTACCGATGTAAACAATGTTTCGGGCTCCCCCCTCGAGCACCACTCCCGCCGAGATGCTGTTGGCCACTTCAGCCACACCCTGCCCAACCAGCCCGACGGACTGCAGGATGACCGTGCGGTCGGCCGGGAGCGAGTCCCTGTCCTGCTTCATTGGGCACCTGTGCACGTCCCTGGCGACACTGGCTTTGGGGGTGCCCACTGCCCCGTGCTTCCAGCGGTCGGCATAGCCCCACGGAGGTGGCGCCAGTGGCACCGCCGGGGCACACCGTTCGTCTACCAGGGCAATGGCTGCGTGAAGCGGGTCAGTGAATGTCGCCCTCAGAGTGCCCTGCCAAGGGGACGTGACGCTGATATCCCCCTTGGCGGGGCAGCGGCCTGTGTTCCACAGTCTTTCCTGGAGTTCCGCCAGGAGCAGCTGTTGGAACCTGCGAGTGTCCCCATCTCCTGTGTGCGCCAGACAGGTGTAGTCAATGGCCGGGGGCACCGTCATGTTCCACAGGGAGTCATATTGCCCCCCTGGAGCGCCTCCTGTGCCGAAGATGGTGTGCAGTGGTTCCCCTGCCGGGTGTTCAAAGAGGTCTTGTGCGGTCAGGGCCCCTGCTGCGGGAGTTTGTCCAGGGTGCACCTGTCCCTGTAACTTCTCCCCCGCTTCTGCGAGATGAGCCCAAAGAAGCCCTGCTTTGAGCAGCACAGGTGCCTGTGAAATGTATTCCACCACCTCTGTCGTCAATGGGAACAGCCCCGTGGGCACGGGCGCCGTCTGGAGAAGTTCCTGTGGTGGCGCTGCTTCTTGTCCCGCCGCCTGCCTTGGGTCCCGCTCAGCGAGTCCCGGTTCAACTTCCATTTCCTGCGGATCGTGGTGGTAGTGTGCTTCCCCCCCCCGTCCTCAGGTGTCTGGCCCGCGTTTCCTCCCCTTGATGTTCCCTTCCAGGGGAGAGGCTCATATCCCCTAGGAAAGGTGCGGAACCTCAACAGGGATGTGTCGTTGGTCAGAGTTCTTCTCGTGAGGAGCTCCCTGTCCGGGACCCTCGGGACCACTTCCTTCCCTGTAAACAGCTCGTCAATAATGACCTGTCGTCCTGAAATGCACGGCACCCTAGCAGTTGGGATGCTCCGGGTGGGGTGTAGTCCGCTGTCGCGGAAGTTCACCTGACTCTCCCCCGTCCTCTGTAGCTTGGGCCCTGGTTCTTCGGTCTCTTGTTCGCTGACTGCCGAAATTTCTCCAGTTGCAGACGCCATTGTATTGTCGCCGAAAGTTTGCCGCGCCAGGGAGTGAGGATGTTTTCGAATTTGAAGTGCCCAGTTTGTAGGGCTCGCAGCCCGTGCGTAGTGCGCGGAAGAGTGTCGTCCCTTTTCGCGTCGGTTCACGTGGCAACCGTCACCTTCGCTGTCACTCTTCTGATCATGAGGAGAGCGTAGTGAGTCCTTGCATCGGATCGGAGGGTCAGATTTTGTTCCGCTATCTGCGCTGGTAAGATCCACGGTGCCCCTTTGTTCTGCATGCGCCGTTCGCCATTGCGGTTCACTGGGCCCGTGACAGGGGTGTCGGAGAGTCCGAATCTTTTTCTCCAGACCCCTTGAATCCTTGGGCCTTTGGGTTAGCATTGGTGCCCTTCCCTCAGGTGTCGCGGGGCGAGGTTTGTGCGCGGCACAGGCGGGCCCCATTCCCCCGTGCCGGACTCCTATGTGAGCGCTCGGGGTCTTAACCCCCTCAATTTCTGTCCCCTGGGCGTGGGCGCGCTCTGCGATACCGTCGTTTGCGCTGGTCCTTCGGGTTTCTCCCCTCGGCCGTCTCATTGGTGGGGGTATTTTCTCGTAGCACAGTGTCTTCCTCCTGGGCTCACGGAGGAGTTTCGCGAGTCTCGGAGTTTTTTCCTGTGACTCCACTAATCCCAGCGGTGTCCTCGTGATCCCCCGGCCCTGGGGGACAACGTGACTTGCCCCTGTTTTTGTGGGTGTCTGTTGTTCCTGGCCCGCACTCGCGAACGGCTTGCCCTCCGGGGCGTCACTGTTCGTCCGGGACCGCTTGTCCCCCGTGGCTTCGCTTGTTAAGTTTTGCGATCGCCGTGGTGTATCCCCCAATCTTGGTTTGGTGCGCAGGATATTCGTGCGCAGGTCTTGCAAGTCCCTTGGGCACCCCTCTCGGGCAACATGCCCTCGCGGACAACATGGCGTCCACTCGGGTGCCGGTCGAATTCGCCTGCTGCCTGTCCGGTCGGGTGTGTGTTCCCTTAAGCTCACGTAGCTCTCCCGGGGGGATTCATAATCTCCCGGATACTGCACGGGGCATCCTTCCCCGGCTTCATGCGGGTCGAACTGCCCCTTCTCAGCTCCGGGCCATCCCGTGCTCGCGACATGTCGTTTTTGGGCCTGCCCACCTGTCCATGACCGTACGGTGGGCTTGGAGGTCATCACTTCGGTCGACCCCCCGTTGGAACATTGGGCTGAATACGGGTTTGTCCTGTCCCTTTTGGCGGTCCAATACGAGAGCTCTTCCCCCACTGGGACGCCTGGTTCCCTGGCCCTCTGGCTGTCCGCCCGAGTAGCGTTGTTATAATCGCACCCAGTATGCTTGCGCATGCACGATTCTCTGACTCTCGAGGGGGGCGTGTTTCTTGGTTGCCGTATCGCCTGCCTTTCGTGAGGATCGGTTGTACCGTCGGTGTTGTCCGTTACTCGGAATGTTTCTCTCTTCTGGTTGGTACAGAAGGAAGGCGTGTATCTATTATCTCGATAAGGATCTCCTCCTTGCTGGTGGGCTTTGTGAATATGATTAATAGTGCTGCCCCTCCTCACGGGGGGAGGGGAGTTATCGCGATAATCGGTAGCGTGGCTGGCATTAGCCCTCCCCTCCCCGGGGGGACAATACCCGTTCAGAGCATTCCTCGCCCATAAAGGGGCTCTGCTGTCGGGAGGTGCGGAATTGCGGAGGTGCGTTCCCCTGTCTACGGTAGGTATTCTGGGTTTGGCGCTGGCAGGCCATGTCCTAACTGCAAGCCTGGGTCCTTTTTCATTGAACCACAGGGGACTGGCCTCCGCTCCCCGTGACCCGGGGACTCCTACTCTAGCCCACTTCCCACGGGCCCCCCTTGGGGTCGGTCCTTTATCAAGCATGTGGCCCCTCCAGACAGGGGGGGAGTTGTGGTCAACAGCTTCTGCTGTAGCGAACAGCGGGCCTCTAGTCCCCAAAGTGTCAGCCTTATTGATGTTTTTGTTTGCCCACGGTGGGTCCCTTTCAGGTGCACGCCGGAGTGCCGGCTCGGTGAAAGACGTGATGTTTGCTGCTGCCTGCAGACCGGGTCCTTTGCCGTTTCTCCGCAGGGAGCTGGCAACTGCTCTCCGTGGGCCGGAGAAACAAGTTCCAGCCCCCCTTCCGCGGGCCCTCTCTGGGGTCGGTCTTACTCCCGGTCTGTAGGTGAGTCTGAAGGGTCGCGGTGTCTGGAGGTTCTCTCCCTCGATGGGCTGCCGGGCAGTGTCCAGTGCCCGCTCGGGGTCTGCTTTATTCACCACTATCTTTCCTCCCAACCGGGAGTTCTCGCCTGGTGAGGTGCCGTGACCGCGTGTCGATGCGGTGGGACTCGAGTGGGAAGGAGGGACGATGACGGTTGGCACTGCCTGCGGACTGGGTCCCTCGCCGTTTCTCCGCAGGGAGCTGGTGACCGCTCCCCGTGTCTCGGGGATGCACGTCCCAGCCCCCCTTCCGCGGGCCCTCTTACGGGTCGGTCTTACTCCCAGTCCGTAGGCGTGCTCCGTCCTATTGTCTGATGCTGGCTCACGGTACAAAATGCAGGTGTGCGTTTGACGGATGTCACCACGGGACGTACACTCCTGCAAGTCAGTAAACGATGAAAGTTTATTAAAAAAGTTTACCAGGCGCAAGACCCAGCGCGGATGAGTCCTGCTGTCTACACAATGCAGGATAGTACTAGCCAGTCCCTCAGGGACGCCGGAAGTTGCGGGTCCCTGACCACGGCCGCGATGTCCGGGGGTGGAGGGCTGTGCACCCTGGCGGACTCTTTTGCCCTGATGTGCAGGAAGACCAATTTGGTGTCTGCCCTGAAAGGGCAGTCGAGCCGCCGCTGGAACACCAGTTCCTCCTCTGTCGGCGTGCTGAGTGCACAGGGGCGCTCCACCTGTTGCCCCCCCCCTGTGAACCACCTGCGCCGCAGCACCTGCTCCCGGAGGACGTGCCCCCGCGGAAGGGACCTCCCCAGACGTACTAGATGGTAGTCTGGGGAGAACTGTATCGCCCAGTCCTGCGAGAGGATGCTTTTTAGCTGCGGTGAGGCCCGGATGGCTCGTCCCCACGGGGTGCTCGCCGCTCCTGCCAGCCCGAGAAGCCTCTTCTGGTAAGACCCCGGGAGGCCTCTCCGCAGGTCCACATCGAGGTGCCTGGCGACAACCCCCCTTAGGGTCCGGACTTCGTTGCTGAGCCCGTCCAGGTTCCCCTCTCTGCAAAAGTACTGGAGCCCCAGCCCCTGTACTATGTCGGCCATAGTGGCCGCCGCCTCCAGTTCCTGCAGCGATGAGTTGGGCAGTGTCGCTAGTGCTTCCCTCCTGCGAACAAAGCCCCTCCAGCGGACCACTGCCACGAGGGTGGCCGCCGGCCACCTTGCCGCTTTCCTGCGGAGGGTCCCGCGCCTCCGCAGGATGGCAAGGAACGAGACCACCGCGATGGCCACGGTCCAGGACGCCCACGATGTCCCCGCCGGTCTCGCCGCCCGCGGCTCCGTCTGCTCCAGCGTGAACCTGCGACGCTGCCTGTAGTGCCTCCTGCGCGGCGGGAGGGCTCCAGACCCCGATGCCCTGCTCAGGTGCCTGGTGTACGCCCCCTGCCGCGTCCCCCAGAACGTTGCCGCAAGCCTCATGCGGCAGGCCCAGATGCGGGAGCCCACCGCCGCCCGGATGGAACCTGCACGGGCGTATAGCGTTCTCCAGTCGTCCGGGCCTGTCCTCTCCCCCCAGCTTGGTCCCTGGAAAGGAGATGCCGGCCCCCCCAGGCTGGGGACCGTCAGAGTGAACGGGGCAAACTGCCTCGTTGGGTGTTGCGCCCAATGCAGTGGCCTCCCCTGCCTGGTGGCCAGCGCCTGCCGGAGCTCGCTTCCCGGGAGCTCCTGCTGCTCCCGCAGCAAATTCTCGAGGATGCCTGGTCCTTCTTCCTGCGCCCCCTCCTGACGCAGCTGCATCCCTGGGATGGTGCCCTCGAGCGCTTTCCGGGTGCCCGCGTTGATGATGGAGACCATCTTCACCTGCGTAGAAGGACGAAAGAGGAGAGTACGGGTAAAAGGAGAGTTGTCCTGCGGAAGGGGAAGAGGGTTTGTAGTTAGTGTCCCGTCTGGTAGAACTAAGACAGGAAGGCGACGGGTGGGAAGGTCGGGTCGCGCGCTGTGTCGGCCTCCACTGGGCTCGTTCGGCTCCTCCGGTATTTTCCCTGCATGATTTTTCAAAAAATATGTCTACCCTCGCACACAATACTACGTAATTTACAAATAAAATTATTATTGTCAGTAAAAAACGATTTTTTTGCCCGTTGGGGTGCATCCTCACTCGCCGCCCCTCCGCTGTTAGCACTCCCTACGCGCCCCCGGACCCGTGGCGTCACCGAGGTACGGTGTGGGTTGCGGTGTGTATGCCCCGGCCGGGCTTCTCCAGCTCCACGATGTCAACCGCCTACGCTGATCCGCCAGGGAACTCTGGTACACCTCGGAGGCCCCCGATGCAGCTAGGTGCAGATCCTTGTAGTCGCTGGGCTGAACTGTTGGTGCCGCGTGATGAGCTCGGATACGTGGGGGAGGTCCATCAACATTACCGCGGTCAATTGGGACACCGTGTTCGGCACAGTAAGTCTCCCAACAAGGACGTGTGCTGTCGGTGGGGTTATCGGCGGAGTCAATGATCCCCGAGCAGGGGGGGGATCCTCCACTGAGAGGGGTCGTCTGCTCAAAATGGTTGCGCGCCGTGCGCGCTCTCGGCCACTGAAGGCAATCCGTGATGAACGGGGCCTCGGGCTGACGGTGGAGGGGGGCCGTGCGGCCACACCATGGGACGAATCTGATGAAGCCTCTGTGCTCACTGGGGCATGCAGCGCTCGCAGTGAGACGGGCTTTGTCGGGGTACAGGCGGTGGCCTCGTCACGTGACGTCCGCGAGGGCCATGAAGGACGGGCTGCCACATTGGTATAGGGCTGCCTCTGTCCACGGGGTCGATGGAGATTTACTCCTCTTGCCCGGGAGCCCCTGTCGGCTCCCCACTCCGAAAAGCTGGATCCTCGGTGCTCGTGATGTCACACAGGGCACACAGATCCCCATAGAGGTCCACGTCAACATCCGCCAGAGCGAGGACCTCCTCCATTATTTCAAGCTCTTCGGGGCTGAGGGAATCCTCCTCGACTCTCTCCTCAATGACCTCCACGCAAGCCCCCACTTGCCCTGGCCTTCGCGCCAACCGTGCCGGGGCGTTGGCCTTCCAGATTGCCAACTTCTTTTCGTCTGTGCAATTGGCCACCAAATGCTCGAGACTGCCACATGCAAAACAGGGCCGCTCCCTCACCGCAGGTGCCGGTCGGGATCCTTGGGTCGCCGCCGTGCTGACGGTCACCGGGGCCGCTGTTGCCGAGTCGCCCCCGGCAGTCCCCGGCTCCCACGTGAGTGCCGCCAACGCAGGCCTCCTCGGGGGCCATCTAGACCGCCCAGACGGGGTGCTGCGTGGTGGAACTTGCCGTTGTCGGTGTCCCATCTCCAACGCCACCTTACGGGCGATGGTGTCGTGGAGAACCGCGTCCTCCATCACCTTAGCCGTCTCAATTTCCGTGGCCACGGAACGAACCTTCAAGATGGCGGAGGTGTCGGACCGTCCGAGTCGACGTTGTTCATCTTCCCACTGACTGCTCCGGGTGACTGGTGTCCAGCCCCAGATCCGCCAGCTTGGAACCCACTTGAACGCTGTGTCGTAGTCCACCCCAAAAGAGCTCGAGAAGTTCCAGTTTGGTAACCTTGCCGCAACCCCGTACTACGTCCGCCACAAAGTTGACAGTCGCGGTTCGGGTGGTGATGCGGGTGTAGAAGGCACCGGTCTTCTCCTCCGATCGCTGCCTCGTTGAGAGTAACTCCGACTTCAGCCGCTTCAGGGCGTCCGTGGTGATGTCCACCGACAAGGCAAGGTCGCCCATGAACCGTGGCACCGTTGCGTACCTCGCCTTCCACGCCTCTCCTTCGCTGCCTCCTGGCGCCATCTCCTCGACGTACAGCTTCTGGGCCTTGGCCAACTTGGCAGTCTTGACCATCCATAGCAAGGTGGAGACGCTGAGCTGGTTGCGTCCTTGCGCCTCACGCCGAAAGCTGGGAGTAGTGAGCGCCGCAATCACCGTCATGTGCTCCAGAAGCGCATTCACCGCCACAGAGAACTCCTCAAGGTCATCCATGGCCCGGCCCTTCGTGTAGTGATCGCCGGGGAACTCCGGGAGGTCCTCCACTAACTTGTAGATGCCCCTCAAGAGCGAGCTCTCGTTCTTGATCGCGGTCTGGTAGGAGCGGTCGTCAGGGGTGAACATTGCCGTCGGGTCTTCCGGAGCTCGTGCAACTCCGGCCGGTGGTCCCGCCACTGCCGTGTGAGCCACCGTCGGGGTGAAGGTCGCGGCATCGGCTGAGAGTCGATGTGAAGGAGCTGGGAAGGTGGAGGGGTCTGGCTGCATCGTAGGAGGCGGCCCAAACGATGCAGCTAGGTACCATGGAGCAGCACATACCTCCACCCAGGCTTGTAGCCCATCCAGCTCGTAGGTCTCCGCCTCCGACTCCGTGAAGGCGTCCACCACCGGTCGTCTTGGGCATTGGTACCATTGTGACGGAATTCTGGGACGCCTCGTGCCTCGAATAGACTCCTCTGCCACCGAGCGGTCCACCAAGAGGGCGTAGGTGGAGGTCTCGGTGGTGTGCAGCGGACGTATCTCGGGGAAAGAGGTACCGCCGGCCCCGCTCAGAATGTATCGAGTAGGACTCAGGCCAAGATTGTCACAGATCTTCAGGGCTGCTGACAGACCATGGCGCGAGGAGGTGATCTCGGGTAACGTCGCTGTAGTGACCAATTCACCCGGGGGCACCCACAAGGAATCCCCTTGGGGAGTGACCACTAACAGTCGTGTAGTTGACGTCGACGGTCCCGCCCCCCCAGTCGGGTCACCATCAGGGTCATCTCCAGGGTCGTCACCAGGGTCGTCCTCCGTGTCCTTATAGTCGCTACTCCGGCTCTGTGATTCTTCATCAGCGGCGTGCGACTTCCCATCCTTCCAGCCCAAGGCAAGCTGTCCCCCGCTGGTTGCATGCTGGGAGGCGCCGGTTGCATGCTGGAACCCACTGGTTGCATGCGGAGCTAGGCGTGTTGCATGCGGGTCGAGGCGTGTTGCATGCTGAGACAGGCCCGTTGCATGCTCAGCCGGTCGAGTTGCATGCTGGGCGAGGCGTGTTGCATGCTCAGCCGGGCGGGTTGCATGCTGTGTTGCATGCGGAGTTGAGCTGGTTGCATGCGAAGCCGGGCGTGTTGCATGCTCAGCCGGTTGTGTTGCATGCTGTGTTGCATGCTCTGCCGAGCTGGTTGCATGATCCGCCGCTCCCGCTGCATGCTGCGGCTGGCCCCCACCAGCCCCGCACACCACAGGGGTGTCCAAGCTTGCCCGGCGTCTTCTTGCCAGACGCCGTTCCTCGGCCACCTCGCCCTCCGCTGTAGCAGCCTCCAGCTGAGCCATCCGATCGCGCAAGCTTCCCGCCTCGGATTCCGCAAGGAACCGAGCGGTCTCAGCGCGCACCACCCGCTGCAACACCTCCTGGTCCGTCAGCTCCTTCCTCCGATGCTTCTCCAACTTGAGACGCCGTTCTCGTCGTCTGCGGCTATGCTGAGTGCCCGCCGCAGACTCATAGCCGGAGCCGGATGTCGTGCTCCCAGGTTGAGACGCGTGAGCTTGGGAGAGGTCCTCGGTCACCACGTCTTGGGGCTCCGTGTGTATGGGCAAGGTTCTCCCAAGAGTCTCCGGACCCGAAGCACGGCGACGATGATGCGGCTGGTGGTTTACCACACCCTCGTCAGGAGAAGTATCGGTGTGGGGAGTCGGTTCCATCAGCGGTGTCGGATACAATCGTTGGGGGACCACTCTCATATCAGTCGCCACCGCCCGCTCTGCAGCCGCCATGCGCTCTCGTGCTGCCCACCATTCTCTAGCACGTGCCTCTGACGCAGGGTCAACTCCATATATTGGAGGTGGAGGCGGTGGAAAATAGGCGGGTAACGTCCACGGGTCCCCGTAAGTGGTCGACATCGGCGCGGGAGTGTACGGGGCGTGTGTCAACACGCCTGGGGCATGGTGGTGTGGCATGCCGTAGGGCCAGAGGCCTGGTTGCTGGCGGGTTGCATGCTCGGCCTGCCAGGTTGCATGCTGGGGCTGGCGGGTTGCATGCTCAGCCTGCCATGTTGCATGCTGCTGCACGCTGCCCCAACCACCCTCTTGTTGTTGAAACACAAAAGGAGGGGCTGGGGATGGGCCGTGCAAGAACTGGCCCTGAAACATGCTGGGTTGCATGCCACCTGGCCTATGTTGCATGCCAGGTTGCATGCCAGGTTGCATGCCAGGTTGCATGCTAGCGGGCGCGCTTAAGGGCATGCCGAAGGGAAACTGAGCCACGTCCGGGACATGTTGGTACATGTCAACAACTTGGCCAGCACTGACCCCTGCGATGGAAGCGGTTGGTGGAGAGGGGTCTGAGGGGGTCAAAGGGAAGGTGGTGGCGGAAGGATCCATAGCGGTGGTGGAAGGGGGCGAAGGTCCAGACGAAAGCATCAAAAGTCAACTGTCGGTCAACCGTATGACAGTTATGACAATATGACAACTATGACAACGTCAAATATGGTCGTATGGCGTTTCCAGAATTTAATTCCAGAAATACCAGTCCAGTGGAGCCCAAATACTGCCAAAAACTGTAGAGAACTTAGCCAGAAGGTATAAGGAACTTCCCTAGAAGTTGGGAGGTACTTCCACCATACTTAAGGCTGATAGGCTATTTTTAGCAGCTAGTGAGAATACAAGATCTGGCCCCAAACTTGCTCAGATTGTTAACAAACTAAAAAGATACTTTTTATTTGTACTTTTTGACAATAGCCTCCGGCGGCTTTGCTTAGTTATGTTGCTGAGAGGAGCTCACTTTCCCCCCCCATACTTAAGCCGGCATCCAAGATCAGTAATCTGAGCATCCGCATCATCACAACCACATCCAGCCAAAATCCACAACGCGGGTCCACTAAAGACGTCTACGCGCATATCTTGCCAGCTTTACAGCCGTCGGAGTGGACCAGCTGCGAACATTCTTAAGATCAAGTCACAAATCTCGCCCAGAGCCCCAAGAAAAAGCAATCCAACGCAGATCTCAACCAAATCCCACACAAAGAAGATCCCGTAGCGAAACTTTTCCGTGTTTTTAGTGCACGTAACGCGCGCAATTCGAGCCGTCGAACGCAAGCAGAGACAGCTCAAAACTCAAAAACGAAAAGTCGCCCAAGTCATCTTGCAGTCGCATCTCAAGTCTGCACAGAAGATCCTTAACCAATTCCTTAACAAAGAAGGTCCCATAGCGAAACTTTTCCGTGTTTACAACGCAAGCACCGCGCGTATTTTGAGTCGTCAAACGTAAGCTGAAGCCGCTCAAAACGCAAACACAAAAGTCGCCATCTCCAACATCTTGTAACTCGCAGATCCCACAGGTCCATAGAACGTTCCCATCATCTGAGAACCAATTTGTACCAGGCACACTCCTGATAACTTAAACATATATCTTTTCTTTATTTTCTTTCTTATTTCTCTTTCTTTCTTTCTTTTTATATTTTCTGCTGTTTTTGGTGTGTAATATTAACTTCACAGTCTTATATTCCACTGTTTTATTGCATGACAAACTCTGGCCTCTAGCCTAGAATTACAATCACTTTTCCGATATAATGTCTGGTATCAAACCTAATACATCTATATCCTTATGTTCAGTCTTGGCATACAGCCTAATACTAACATGTAAAACTTGTCCTTAATTCATTCTCTTGATCAACACTAACTGAGGTCCACTTTTCCAAGCTTCCCTTTCAACATGTTGCTCTCTAACAATCACTAGCAGGATTCCTGTATGGACATCTGCCATCGACCAATCATGTGCACATATATGCCTGATTCTGGTACTCCTCCACCAATCATCAGGCAGATCACGATATTGCCATTGCAGATCTTTCTGGAATCCACCAGATCCTCAATATAATTATTGTCATTGCAGATCTTCCCCTGAAATCTGCCTTGCCATCAATTATTTCTTCATACAGCTGTGACCGGCATGCAACAAGGCCCTTGCAGCATGCAACCACCCGTCACCAGCATGCAACCTGGCATATGTAGCATGCAACCTGGTCTCTGTTGCATGCAACCTGGCCTCTGTGGCATGCAACCAGACATCTGTAGCATGCAACCTGGCCTTTGTAGCATGCAACCTGGCCTCTGTCGCATACAACCTGGCCCCTGTGGCATGCAACCCGACATCTGTCGCATGCAACCTGGCCTCTGTCGCATGCAACCTGGCCTCTGTGGCATGCAACCAGACATCTGTAGCATGCAACCTGGCCTTTGTAGCATGCAACCTGGCCTCTGTCGCATGCAACCTGGCCCCTGTGGCATGCAACCCGACATCTGTCGCATGCAACCTGGCCTCTGTCGCATGCAACCTGGCCTCTGTGGCATGCAACCCGACATCTGTCGCATGCAACCTGGCCTCTGTGGCATGCAACCTGGCCTCTGTAGCATGCAACCTGACATCTGTAGCATGCAACCTGGCCTCCGTGTCATGCAACCGGGCCTCTGTAGCATGCAACCCGACATCTGTAGCATGCAACCTGGCCTCCGTGGCATGCAACCTGGCCTCTGTAGCATGCAACCTGACATCTGTAGCATGCAACCTGGCCTCCGTGGCATGCAACCGGGCATCTGTAGCATGCAACCAGGCATCTGTGGCATGCAACCAGGCATACGCAGCATGCAACCAGGCATCTGTATCATGCAACCACTCGTCGGCAGCATGCAACCAGATCTCTGTAGCATGCAACCCCGCTGCTCGTACCTCCCGGTACAGATTGATACTTTACCTAAACCGCCGCTTCCTGATTCAATTCTAAGATTATTTCCACTGACTTTCTCTTGATTGACAATCATTGTACCTGTACCGGTGTATGAAACATCAACTACGTCGCTTGTAGCACCTCGGGTAGTCGCATCTTGGAGTGTAGATGTATCAGGTTGAACTGGGAGATTTGTTAACGCTGACCCATCACCCACAAACGCAGAAGCACTAATACTATTTGTGGTCGTGCTACCTTGGTCAGTGACTGATTGTAGATTCTGATTAGCACCAGAAGGTAAGTTTGTCAATAGTGAACCATCACCGCGATACTTACCTGCAGTCAACGTGATGTCTCCTGTATTAAGCACGAGTGGACCGTCGTTGATTAATACCCCACTGCCCAATTTTTCGATATTAATTGTGGTTTGGAGGCAGGTAATTTCATTGATTCCTGTTTCTCCAATTTTAACTCGTGTTTGTTCGACCGGATCTAAAGATTTAATTTCGAAAAAAAATGTCAAGGTCATCGAGCCCCGCTGAAAATCGTGATTTGGAGACTGGGTTGTTTAATACAAAATCATTGAATTTTATCGAAGTGTGAACTTTCAGTGAGCCATCTGTCAATAAAGACATTTGTTCACGCTCGAGTGTTGGGTCTTGTGTGTCAATCCACTTAATATCATTTTGATACCGAATATCGCTACCGATGTGCATCGTTTGAAGTGGATTTTCAATCGAGCCTAGCGTTTGACATTCAACCGTATTGACTACCAATGGGTCACTTATACCTACGACAGGTGTTCCATCTTTAGTCAATGAATTTACATCTAGATTTTTTATGAATGCGTCTTCTCCTAAACAAAATGCGGACATATCTATATATTATAAACCTAAGATTTTTTATATCGGGCTAAGTCTTTTTGTATTTCACAGTCCACTTATTACCACCCGGCGGATCTTCTTCTATATAAAACTGTCCAACGGCTGCGGCAGCTTCAAGCGGCATACTAGCTGGATTTACAAACAAACCTTGCCCTATATTCAGATTTTCTGCAATGGTGCAACTACCCGATGTGCGTAAAGGATTGAGACTTGCCGAGGTATACCGACTATTTTAGCATCCAGGTCGTCATAATCATTCTCCGCTACAAATTGTTGAAAAAAGCAACGACCATCTGCTCTTATTATCATAGCATCTCCGCCGCGAATGAAAGCGGCTCCATTTGCAACATTTTGATACGTCAAAATCAATGCATCCGCTGTTGTTCCGGCCGGTAAATCAAATTTAAGTGCTGGTTTACCGGGGTCATTATCCACATTTAATAATAGACCTGAATGTGTGTTTACTTTCAACGTTTCGCCACGAATAATAACATCATTTGGATTACTAGTAGCATCTCCACTTTTTAAATCAATACCTGCTAGCCCGTTTCCTCTAGAATTTAATAAAGTATATACATTCACCGAAGAATCAGGAAGTAATCCTATTGCATTTTGAAAATTTATATCCCCCTCTTTGACAATTACATTTCCATTTGTTCTTTCAATGTCATTTGTCGTACCGGACACAATTGTCCACAAACCACTTCCTCCGCCACCCGTTGGAGGTGGACCACCATTGAACGTTGTGCATTGCAGATTTTTGCAAATGAGTTCATCACTAACAACCGATGTACTTCCAAGCGAAAAGGCTGACATCTATGATTATTATAATATATAAAATATATAAAATATGCATTCATCAAACCATATTCGGAATTTGCTCCATTTCTCGTGTTCGAGGTATATTTGCTTGTTGCCGTTGCGAATTATTTGCAGGTATTGGCGTTTTTGACGAATCCATAAATTTGACGCCGTGTACATAAATTACGTTATCGTCAAATCCATCTTCACGAATTCCTTGCTTTTGGTAATCATAATTTGAATGCAAATGTCTATCTTCAAATGCTCGTTGCCTCTTTTTGTCTTTGTTGCGTGGAATGTAAAACAACCAATTTGCAAAACCTTGAAGCTCATCGGGCGCATTCTTCGATGTATACCTAAAATCTGGGTCTATATTTGCTAAGATATCGGGATTCAAATCTTCCGAGACACGATTTGCATAATCTTGCGGACTTTCATCTTCTTTGGCTGAATAGTAGGCATCATACACCGCTAATCCATAAAGACCCGCATCTAAGGATTTTGATGCGATTCTTGCCAAGCCGAGGCGAGCTCTTAACGGCGACACTCTTTCCGATTCTATGTTTTTGGGAGTATAGAATTGGTTGATATCGTGTAGTTCGCTTATTTCACTTTCCGTGCTTGGTTTAGGTAAGACATATTTGACATCATATGTAGCATCCTTGTGCTTTAAACGTCTTGCGCCCATTGATACCAAGTCACCTTCGACGCCGTATATGTTATGAATTCTATCATTTGGAACGTTACCCACAGGTTTTTGAAATGGGTTTATTGCGGGATTGAATAAATGAGCCTCTTTTATTCTAGATTCTTTAGATGCATACTTTTCCATTAGATAATTTTGTACACCGCCGCCTAAGCTATGCCCACATTGCTAGTTGGATATGCATTTAATACATCTATTAAACGACTCTCAGCTTGCTTATATCTACCCGTTTCTCGTTGTTTTCCGATAAGAGTTTGTATATTCACATCGAACCAATCCTCGTATGCTAACGGGATACGTTGTGGGTCACTGATCAAGACATCGGCATCTTTTAAACCCGACACATCACTTCCTCGTTGTGCAATAACAACCTCATCTCTTAACTTGTGTTTTAAAACAATCGCATTTCTATCCGACAAGTCTTTATCCAAGTTGTAACTCGGCAAATCAAACGTTGCATTTTGAAAACGTTGTGGGCTTTCCTTCTTAAATGCATATGCATACGAAAGCTCACTCGCTCTAGCCATTTGAGCCATCCTCTCGTCATCTTTAGTGATAGTGTTTTTGCCTATAATACGTTGACCTAACGAGGTTTCTTTTGTCATTTCTTCAAGCAATTTGCCGTATTTTGTTTTTAGAAATTGATTATGAGCTTTATCTACTTTACTCAAACGTGTCGAGGTTATCGGCTTTAAGGTATCTATGTCATATTTTGGCTTATTAGTGATTCCGGGCACGACTCGGACATCTTTACCAGTTTTGTTTCCGGTAATAGTTATTTCAGGTCTTTGCTTTGTAATCTCATTTTCTGCATTTCTTTTCGTTTTGGACACAAATGTATTATCCAATGTTCGATAATTAAAAGCGCCAAATGATTTTTGACATTTACCTTGGTCGGGATTTTCATAACAGCTTGTCGTTCTTATTATAGTATTTGTAGATAATTCATACGATTACGGAGTTTGCGGTTGTATCATTGACGACACAGAATACACCGACGAATTTCCGGGAGAGCTAGACGTTGACGGATACCCACTATTAGGAGGCATAAACGTTGACACGGATGGATAATTTACGGTGCCACTACTCATAGGTTTGATTTGATATCGCCTTTCGGGCATTGCTCTATTTAACATTGCCTCAGATTTTAGAAAATCGGTAAATTGAGCACTGTCGGCATCGCCAGATAAACCATAAGCGGACACAATTGGATGTTGAAAATGAACAACGCCTTGATTGAGAAGGTCGGTATGTTGAGCCGCAAATGAAATTATCGCATCGAGTTGCAATTGGTCCGTAATTCCTTTTCCCGATTTTTTCATTATGCCGGGACTTGATGACGACGATCGGGTGGACACTTTATATGGCTCATATAATGCTTGAAAATCAGGTCACATCTTTGAAAATTTTCGAAACTCATCTTCAAAGCCGTGTTGCTTAATCCAACTTCTACCATTTGATGGCGTTGTAATTACTTTTTCTATTGCGTCCAAATTTCTCAATTCTGCTTTCCCTTTGAAATCTTCAAATAATGCTTGACGTTCTATTGGCGACATATTGTCAATCTTGTTTAAGACAAAATGTTTGTTGTTTTCCAATAGTGGATTGAATTTCACTTCTGCATAATCTATGATTGGTTTACCGTTAATAAATATTACATCGTTGAAATTAGGTATCGATGAACTATACCCACCCGACTTTTTGGCAAATTTTTGTGTTTCTTTCATCATTTTTTCGTAACTTACGGGAGTAAGACCGAATGCCGCTGCTTCCATTTGCTTACATAGAGCAGCATTTTTTTGTTTGGTTAATGTTGAACGTTGCATATTATTATTATTATATTATATATATATTATAAATGACAAGAGCTGAGTGGAATGCAAAACTACGCTCGTGTGCTAAAGAGTATAAAGAAAGTAAGCAACAAAAGCGTTCAACACTGATTAAACCGAAACCAATCAAAGTTAAAAAGACTCAAATAAACAAGATTAAAGCGCCTTTACGACCAGATTATGCCACTATGCCGAATGCCCAAGCCAAAGCCGTGGCTAAGACAATATATTCGCTTGAAGCACGTCCATATATCAAACAACAAATGCAAATTGCAAAAAGAATCAGAGGTTCTATACTTTAATTTTTTTTGTGCGAATATAATATATAACAAGATGGTTTGCAATAAATGTAGAAAAAAGCGCAAAAGCACAAAGTTATATAAAAATATGTTATGGCATAAACCGTCCTACCACAAACGTTCTAAATAATTATTTGTTAGCCTATAATATGGACATACTCAACAACTCTTGCGATTTTCAAACGTTCGGAAATGTAATGGTGATGATTATTGCGAGTATATTTGCCGGCATAAGAATGAGTCGATGTAAGTATATAGAAACTCCTTGTTGGAAATGTCAAAGAGATTTAGTTAATACTGATTCTAATTCAAATGTATAGAATGGCTATATTATAAACTGTTCTTAGATTATTTAATTAAAGTTGCATAAGTAATTGAATCGTACCTATTCTTGTTTTATGTGGCTTTATGTTATTCATATAGCACAATCTTTGGAGCAAAGGCATTTTGGCACCAATATAATGGAGCACACTTGTATCATCCACATTGTGTTCATAATTTCCTTGTTGCCAATAATGTCCACGTAACAATCTATGAAAGGATTCGTGGCAATCACAAAGAATCATTTTGTCTTTATTTTTATGGATAGTGAAATCAAATTTCCAATGCTTTTTCACCTTGAATGGAAATATGTCTAATCCTTTTAATTCTTGTAATACTTCTTTCATTTGATTTTGATGCTTCAAGTTAATATTATCAAGATGATCATATTTATAAGTATTAGAGCAAGTAGTCATAATGACTTGTTTACTCAATGAAGTCTTGCTCTTTGAGTGGAAAATTTTCATTAAAAAAGGGAGGTGGGAGGTGGGAGGTTGGCTTTTATAGAAAGTATTTTAGAAATCCAACATAAATATTGAATTGTTTTTATCGTCATATAAAAAACTTTTCCAAAAAGTTACACCTCCCACCACCCAACCTCCCTTTTTATTATTTAATGAAGTAGTTGTTAAATAAACACTTGTTCTCTTGAGAGTTCTCTTTCTCTAAATTTTATTCCTATCTTATAAGTCACCCAAGTCTTGTTCTCTTTCACCTCAATTGACTTGTAGCCTTTCTCATTCAATTCGATTGTGAAATTCTCCTTTGAGACCGTGGTAGTGTTCTTGTCATTAGAATAGGTTGTAAACAATGTATTAAAAGGTGTACACCATTCTTCGATAAATTGTTTCTTTTTTGCTTTATCGGAAATATTTAATACAAACTTCCCCTTCTTTGTGGGATGGTTTACCAAAAGATTATTAAAATCTCCATACGTCTTATGTTCGAGTGTTTCATAACAATTGCCATCTTCATCCGTGTCGCTATCGGTGTATACATTGAAGTGTTGTTTGACCCACGCCAACCCTCTTGTTTCTTCGTTGACGACTTGCATTGTTTCGTCCGATATCACTTGAGGCACACTTGGTGCTTGCTTCCAATCGTTTTTGTAGTAATCACATACAAGATAAATGAAAGCATCATATACATCTTGTTCCTTAATCCAATTCTTTATGTTTGGGTCGTTTGGAAAGAACTCTTCGTTTACCATTTCACACTCGGGATTGCTATGCCTTGTTTGTCTAAATACTCTTACTCTATCGGGAATTGATTTGTCATTATCGGAAAATTCAGGTATGTCGTTTGAAAAAATGATTATTGTACTTCGATTGAAGAATGAAACCTGAGATTTATATAGGTCTCTTGCATTTATTTCATCACCTCCACTTATCAAGGTTCTAATAGTATGTGCATTAATCTTGACACACTCATTATAGCTCTTTCTTGAGCCCGCGCCTTGATGAGTTTCTTTTACCATAGGTATCTCATTGCAAACCGTTAGTCTCTTGTCGTGAAATGCTTTCGCCCATTTCCATTGAGTTTCCTCTTCGTTTTGAACATTTGCTTTTCGAATAATATTTCCTCCATTCAAAGTTCCGTAGAATCCCTTTTTATCACCTAACGCGTTTCTCAACAAGTCGGTCAATGTTCCTTTCCCGCTTTTTGTTTTGCCCAAAATGGTGGGAAGCACTCTATCACAATAATGACCGGCAATGCCTCTCGCTATGGTAGCCAATGCATAATTCACTTTTTCTTCGTTATTATAAGGTAAGTCAAATGGCTTATACTTTACTTCTTTGGCTATCTCGCTTTTGTCGTCGCACACATATTCCCTATCAGTGATAGAGGTGAAATAGAATTCGGGATTTGCTTCTAATATTCGGTGGTTCTTCAAATCGAGCACACCGTTTTTGAACAATAGATAACCAATTTATTGTTTACTAAAGTCGAACTCCTTTATCTTTGTGCAAAAGGCGGGCAATGCATCCCTCAAGTCACCATAGCATTTCTTCAAATCCCACTTTAGTTCATTGTCATCCATATGATGAAAATATTCTTGAGACTTTTGATACACCATTTCTTAATGTCTTCGTCATCATTCATCCATAACCCTTTCTCCTTGCAATATATGTAAAGACCGCTTTCGGTCATTAACACATTGTCATCATTCATTTCCAAAAACACCTCGGCAAATCGTTTCCCGCCAAACCGATCATCGTGTTTCACGTGCAAAGCTATATGGTCCGGTACATACTTCTTCAAGGCGATATGAAACTCGTTGTCTCCTTCTTTCAATTTCAAATGCTCTTGTTTAATTTTCACATTAAAATCCAAGACGCGTTTTATCTCATTCATCATTATAATGTCAAAATCATTGTTGGTATTATTTTGTCTTTCAAAGTAAATCGCATCAAAC
This sequence comes from Cymbomonas tetramitiformis, assembly GCA_001247695.2. NCBI lineage: Eukaryota > Viridiplantae > Chlorophyta > Pyramimonadophyceae > Pyramimonadales > Pyramimonadaceae > Cymbomonas > Cymbomonas tetramitiformis. The sequence continues at coordinate 1,766 of LGRX02014417.1, read as the reverse complement.
TTGGTGGCTCTTACGATTTGATTGTTAGTTTGCAAGACATTAAACATTACCACGTTCATCTTCTTCTCAATTTCTTGAATGTAAAGGGAAAGTGCACCAAACTCGGGATTGCTCTTCTTCTCTTTCCCTTTTTGTGATTCAATGTGTGCCTTTTGTGCTATATGATAATTTGGGAAGTGATTTTCGGCGTTGACCGCTACATACTTCATCAATGTCATATATGCTTTGATAAATGGCAACGGCGACTTTAATTCTTGTTTGTATTTTGCTACCCAAGTTTCAAATGTCCCACCAAACGTTATAATAATCATAAGATCTTTTGCCTCCTTTTGTGTGACGTTGTATACCTCTTCAATCTTTTTCAATTGTAAGTCCCTATGAGCGATGCAGGCCTTGAGTGGTAGTAATTTTGTCTCACATCTTAAGTATTTTTGACACAATTGATACAAAATTGTCGGAGCACAATTTTCAATATCACATTCGTTTATATTGTTGTTCAACACGTGTCTCAATATCTTTTTATTCAATTGTTGAAATGAGTAGCTTCCCAATTTCTTTGTGTGCTCATACATACGACCATAGCCATATTTCTTTGTTTTAAATGTGTGTTCTTTGGCACCCATTTTCAACATTAGTTTACATCTATCAATGTCATTCTTTGATACCAAATCATTCTCCTTGTCAATATTTGAAATAGTCTTCAAAATAGTATCATCATAGTAAAATTCTTGAATCACTTGTGGTGCTTTGAAATCATAAGTAATGTGTTTATCCATATTGTGCTTTTCTACTTTACTATCATCTTGTTCTTTAAGTGGATTTTTTATTGGTAGTTTGCACATCTTATTATTATAAATATTCATTTTCTTAAATTGTTTTATCTTACTATCACATCGCAAAAAAAGGGAGGTTGGGCGGTGGGAGGTCTTAGTTTTTGAAAACTTTTTTATGTGTGTATACAATGAATGATTGTAGATGATATCTATAGAATACTTTCCGAAAAAGCCAACCTCCCACCTCCCACCTCCCTTTTTTCTTTATGAATAATTCAGACCTAACAATGATTTCTTGGCTAGTATATACAATTTGTCACGTTCACTCAGCACTTCATCATCTTTAGATTCATTTTTAGAATTATTGCCTTTCTTCTTTCTTTTTACAATAACTTCTTCTTGCTCCGATTCACTTGCCTCTTCAACATATACAACTTTTTTCTTTGGTTTTGTCTTCTTTGGCTTTGACTGAGTTATCTTTATCTCATTTTTGACATCATTGTCACTATCATCTTTGGACTCTTCGGGGTCTTCGGACGTGATAGGTTCTTCTTTTGTGACGGCTTTTGAAATGATTTGTTGCGCTTTCTCGTGCTTTTCTCTTTCTTCTATTTGGCTTGCCAATTTGATGTCGGCCTTTTGTTTACTCTTCTCCCGTCTAATGGCTAACGCTTTCTCACGGGCCTTTGCCAAAATCTCCTTATGCTCATCGGACAATGGTTCACCTTTCTTGGGCATTCTATATAGTAATCAAAAGAAAATAAAACAAATGAAATTTACTTATCATTTCTTATATTGTGATACCACCTAAACTAGATTGTATAGGATGTTGCAAATTCTTAATTTGAGGATGATATAACGGTCTATAGAAAACTACCGATTGCGCGTTTATTGGCGTCTTATTTGTAATAAGATATGACTTATAACCTACGCCATCGGGATATGAACCACGTGAGCTTCTCTCGGCATACCTACTTACCGAGCGACAAGGTT